>JAUZNJ010033507.1:8544-38100 GCA_034780135.1 Jordanella pulchra
GTGTGTGTGTGTGTGTGTGTGTGCTGTGGTGCATGATGTCATGTTTACCTGCAGAGTGTTAAACCTGAAAGTCGGTTTCTGTACCTGAGCTATGATCATATTTTAACAGCTTGTAAAAACAAACTGGTTTTTCTCAGGTTTGCTTTCAGTCGTCAGGAAATGTGTGTGTTAATGGAAACCTCTGCTGCAGAAATGATGCTCGCCTCGGTTTTCTTATTACCTTGGTAAGACTTAATGTGGAAGGAGTTGAGAAATGTTTCAGCTGCATAGGGGCTGGAAGCTTTTCCTGCATGAGGTAAACCCTGAATCAGCACTTGGTAAAGTTCCTACTCAGGATGTCAGCAGTGCACTACTAGACAGGATCTTCTGCAACATTTATGTGTTGCTGCCAGTTTTCTTTCTCATCATTTATTTTCTGTCTCTTTCTGTTGTCTGTAGGACGAGGAGAACGGAAATGAGAAGGGTAAGTTGTTTGCCTGACATTAGTTGAACCCAATACAATCAGACAGAGATGAGGTAATAAGGTGGGATTCATTCACCTTGCTTTCAGACCTCTGGTTCTACAGTTTCCCTGCGCCACCTGCAGGATTGTATGCCTCACTGCATATTAACCTACTGATGATAAACTTCATTTTTTATCAGATTTCCTTTTATTTTTTTGAACTCCTGAAAAAAAAGCCAAACTACAGGTGTTGTTTCATTCCACCTTTATTCATTGCAGAATTTCATCGTAAGAATGAATAAATTATTTACTTTAACTGCATTATGATGATTAATGCTATTTTAAATGTTCTTTAAAATATTTGAATATATTTGAATATAAACATCTTGTGAAAACCACTCATTCTATTTATATAATGTAGTGCATAAGGTCAGCTGACCTGTGCTGAATTTAACCTGTGTTATATTTGCATAGAGAGATAGATTGTTATAGATACTTTATAAGAACACGGAAATGTTCATGAGGGATTTCAGCTATCCACTTGTTCCTGGGATCTTCTTTTTTTCTGCAAATTTCCCTCTTTAAAACCAGAGAAATCTGCTGGAAACGTCAGTATGTGGTTGTTTAACAACCGCAGCCGCTGATCATTCATCTCCTTTTTCATGTAGGGTATCAGAAAGAACGCCTGGAGCCAATGGACACCATATTTGTTAAGAATGTGAGAGAGAAAGGTCCGGCCCACAAGGCGGGTTTATGCACAGGTAAGATGAGCCGACAGTGAATAAGCATCCTGGTTTGAGCTGGAAATTTGTTGACATGTGCACAGTTTTATGTGCAATTTGAAGAGTTTAAAGATGGATGCTTTGCACAAGATAAAAAACAGATTTGTTTAACTGATGTCAAAGTGACAAAGTTGTTAATGTTGCCTCAGCAGAGCATCAACTCCATCTGTGCAGCTCAGATGAATAAACTAACGACAAAAATCAACCACGTCCAAAAAGTCATATCCTGCTTACTTAAACTTATGCAAACAAACATAATAAAACACTGCATGTGTTTCCTTTTGCACAAACGTCAGGTTCTTTCATAGTTTAAAGTCACAGGTTATTTCAGAGTGACCTGATTTCAGATTTTCTACCTAATAGACTGGAGATTAGCTTAATTTAATGGATTGGGTTTTTTTTCTACAACCATAAGAAAGAGGCATATATTGAGGTCAAGTGTGTGTTTGTACCTCTCTGTCCTCTGAGACTAAATAAAGCTCGTAAGCTTAATGTTTTGCCTGCATGATGCTGGTTTTGTTGAAGTTAAACACAGAAAATACAACTTTTTTTTTTTTACCTTCACATTTCCTGTTTTGATCCGTGCGTTGGCCTCACAGGGAAATTAGTTCCTGCACAACGTCGCCTGTTTTTCCTGTCTTTCCCACCTGCTCTGAAGTTTTCGAGATCTCAGCTGGGACCTCTTTGTCAAACCTGTCTGTTATGATGAGGCGGCACGTCTTTTTCTCCGCAGGGGATCGTTTGGTGAAGGTGAACGGAGAGAGCGTTCTTGGAAAGACGTATTCGCAGGTGATTGCCCTCATTCAGAACAGGTAAGACCACCTAAAGACACAGAGATGGCTCACTTTGTTTCCTTTATACAGTTTGGATGCAGATAAGCGTGCCGCTTGATAAAGATGGGTTCTAACAAGCTAATGCACGACTTAACCTAAGAAATTAATGCATCATGTCTCAAGAAACTGAAAGAAGCTGAAGCATACTGCAGTTTTGATTGTAATAATATTTTGTTTATTAATATCGGGTTTATGTTTAGCAGCCTGTTCCACCCTGAAATTTGCTCAACGTAAACAGGGGCTGCGGCCTGGAAACAAAATTTCCATATTTAAAATATGTGACCTGCAGTGAAATAAAGTGAGCTTTAGATCAGCGTGTGCTGTGGGATGCAATGTATCAAATTAAAAAGATTAAAAAAGCAACATTTTGAATGTTTCACATAATGTATGTAGCTGTGCACTACAGCTAAGATGTAGTTAAACTTCCCTTTATAATATCTTTTATTTAACGTGAAATAAGGCAAACATACGGCTGCGAATTCTTTGTGTTTGACTTTGACTTGTTTCTTTTTTTTTTATTTTATAACTTTCTTGCTCTCATCTTTCTGTTTCCTTCTTTGTGTGTCTCACAGTGAGAGTGTGTTGGAGCTCTCAATTATGCCAAAAGATGAAGATGTGCTTCAGCTAGTAAGTATATTTTTACAGCATCAGTTAGTGGCATTAGTGAAGTCTAAGCTACTTTAAGTGCAGTTTTCCTTTAAAAGACAACTAGAGTCAAGAAACTATTTTTGCACCCAGAACAGTATCTACAAAATTAATTCACTTAATTATAGAGGAAGTCAAATAGTATTTCTTTTTTCTCTGAGGCATAAATAGGACATAAGAGAGAGAGCCATTTCTTCTTGCCACTTTGCAAAAATGTGAACAATGAAACATGTCCCACAAGTGACGGAGATGATGCCGATCTTCGTCAAACATCAAGAAATGGTCATAAAATGTATTTTCTCACCTACAACTTTTACTCAACACAATCAGTGAGACATTTAAAAGAATTTAGGTTGCATCAAACAAAGCTTCTCAGTGATCCATCGTGAGGAGAGTGAGAGAAGAGTTTTAAAAAATGGGTTCCTTGCTCACTTTAGAGAATGGCTGCAAAAAAAATACAATTATTGGGTCACCAAGTGCTAATTACAACCATTGGATGCTATTTATATGACTGCTGGCGGTAGTGGAATTAAAACAAACCCTGGTCTGTCTTACCACCACAAGCAGGACATGAAGAGTTTCTCTTATGTTAAGCTTACTGTTAGGTACGGTGGAGAATCTGTGATGCTGGGGGCCTGTTTCTCTACCAGATGCTGAGGGAACCTCAGTAAACCATATGGCATTTTGGACTCGTTTAAATATCAGAACGTTTTAAATCATATCCATTGACAATGGCCAAAAAACTCAAAAAGGAAACATTTTTTAGATATATTACCTTAATAATCCTCCCTAAAAAATTTCCAAATCAACACAAAAATATACCCTCTTCTATGCCTATAGCAGTCTCCATAAATTTTCCGATATGACTACGGTGGATGCTCTAACAGTAAAATTACTGGCCAGATATGTTTATTGTTTTGTTTTATATTTTAAAGGTGAGGAGAAGCTGTTAAAGAAAAATTTCACAAAAAAAAAAAAAACACAGACACCAGCTCTTCCATACATCTTGCTTTAGGTCACTGCAGCACATTTTGGGATCTTATCTTCAAAGACGATTCATCGAATCACTGCTGAGGAATGTGGAGAGTGACTCATGGAGCTTAGCTGTTTTTCAATTACACTGTCCATTAAAATATGCTCGCATCTCAACTGTCAAGCTTTTGAACAAAACAGCTCCTACGCTTATTTCCACACGCCCATGAAATGCAGCAACACATTTTTGTCGCTCCACGGGTTGCTCCGTTCTCGTTTGCATGAACCGACATGCATTGACTGTTGCCCCTCCCACTAACCTGGAGCAACGTTTCAACACACCGGTCTACATTTGAGCCATTCCTTCCAGAAACATTTCATACGATTCCCAAGAGAATAAGACCAACACTGAGATCTTTATCTTAAAAGAATATTTAGGCCGTCTCTTACATTATAAACCCACCCCTCCTCACACTACTCCCCTCGCTGCTGTATCTCCTGCATTCCTTTCATGACATCACTGGAGCTGTGCCTCCTTCCGCACTCCCACAGGGTGGAGTAAGTCGGAGAATAGGAGGGTGGAGAGAAGGGAGCTTAGACGGATTTCTGAGAGGAGAAAACAAGGAGATCATCAGACAGGAAACTATAAAAGAAAAGAAGCAAAAAGGATTTTATTAAGAAGGACTTATGACGGACACCTTTCATTAGCAGCCGGAGCGTCTTTTGAAGAGTCTCAGTGTGTGTTTTTTATTCTCCGGGGTTTCTGTTTTGAATTTAGGTGACATAAGGAGGCTTTCACTTTCAGGTCTGAACATTTTATTGATAAAGTCTAAAAACAATTTAGTTTTTCAAGATTTGATGTCTCACACCAAAAAATGTTTTGTTTTTCCTACTTGAATCTCGAAGCAGTCATGCTGTCTGAACAAGTCACTGTAGCATAACTTCTGCGGGATTAGCATGCGGACTGGATGCAGTTCTTTAATGGACGTGTGTTTATGTTGTATGCTGGCGAACCTGGTGAAGGCATTCAAGTAATCCACTCTCTTAAAGCATGAAGTGTCTTAAGTCGTATCTTAGGTCAAACTTATTTGGATTTGCAGCGTGTTTTTATTCAGCGACAGATTTGTTATTCATCGGTTTAATGCCTCTGAGATTAATAGGTAAAATGTTCAGAGCTCTAACTCTTGGTTTTTTCTCTTCAGGCATACTCCCAAGATGCTTACTTGACCGGGAACGAACCCTTCGTCGGGGGAGCCGAGAACCTCCCGCCGCCGCCTCCCCTCTGTTACCCACGCACCAGGACTTCCCCCCATCCTGGAGCCCCACTTTGCTCCCCCATGGGCCAGAACCAGCTGGATAACTGGAGTTGCTGGCCAGGGTCTTCAAGCCCTTCGTCTCCCTTAGATAACAGATCTGGTGTGGCCAGCCCAGCCAGCTGGCAGGAAGGACAGGCAGGTGAGCCAGGTGGAGTCGGTCACAGCAGTCCAGCACATCGCACAGAGGAGATTCAGTACGGTATGACCAGTCAGAAGCCCCAGGGTCAGACAAGGCGGCGTTCCTATTCTTCGTCTTCCTCATCTGGAGGTCTTGTGTTCAGCCCTCTGCAAGTCCACTACCCCAACCATCAGAGTGCTGGGTCCACCCAAGCACAACCACCACGCAAGTCCAGCTCAGCCTGGACCAGTGCGCCTATGCCGCCTGTCCACCACAGCCGCAATGAACGCTGCCAGCAGGCCCTCTCTGACTGGTACTACAACCAGCTGCCTGAGCGCTCAGGGCGCAGGATGCAAACCCGGCACCGCAGCTACTCTCAAGATCGGCTCAGCGAGCACAGGAGGCAGCAGCAGAGGGCAGGTGGCTGGCCACACAGCGCCTCACAGGACACGCTTTTTTTGCTACAGCAAGCAGGACAAGGACCTCAGGGTGAGCCCTACTGGTCCACTGGAGACTGGGAGCCGGGACGTGAAAGGGGCCGCACTGACTATACTCGAACGCGCTCTGAAAATCTACTGGCCCAGTACGATCGCCATGGCCGCTCATTGGAGATGTTGGACCCAGCATCAGTGGAACTGGTCTCACCCCGGTCTGAGAGGCACCGATGGCCCCAACAGACTTCCCAGGCACCCATCAGGACTGACGCCTACCCGAGACCAAGGTGCCACACCGTGGTTGCACAGACCCCTGCAGTGCCTCGCCCATCGCATTCTAAACACCAAACCCACAACCAGTCTCAGTCTCAGCAGCCTGCTGTCCAGAGCCGCCGGCTTCCTGCTGGGCAGAGCATGGACGAGCAACAGGTGGGCTATCGTAGCTACAGCCCGTCGTTTTACCGCAAGACAGGACGCATCCTGCAGCAGGCTCATTCTTTCAGGGACCCGTCTTACTCAGGCCCCCACTTGAACTGGAACCCAGTCCCTAAAAACGCCCCCCCAGAGGGATCGTCGGCACCTCTCATTGCCTCTTCCTCTGCTCCCCTCACCTCTGTCTCCCCAGAATCCCAGGACAGGGCGTACAGGCCTACAAACCATGAGAGGGAGCGAGGAACAGTGGAGGGACAGGCAGAAACAGCAGCGCAAACACAGGAGGTGGTGCTGAGGCAGAAACCCCCCACCGGGCGAAGGAATCCTAACAGACACCCCCACTATGGCATTACTATGGATGAACTAGAACCTTCTCTGTTTTCTCCTGAACCCAAAGACACAAATGTTCACCCTGGTTCTGCTGAAGAAATAAGTTCTCGTAAAGCAAATGGAAACCTTGCCCCCCTTTCTTTAGAGGAAGACTCTTTGGCTTCCATCCCATTCATAGGTAAGCTCATCGCCGTCCTTCTTCTTTTTAAACCTATAAGTAAGCTCTTATCATTTTTGTCTCCATTCTCACATGTAGAAGCTGCCATTTTGTCTGTACGTTCTTGTTTAGTCGTATGTTAGATTGCCTCTGCTTTTCAAACTGAATCAACCTGGATATTCCTGATCTTGTTTAGTTGTAGCTGCGGCTGAGGCCATATGTTGCATTCATGTCCAAGCTTGTGTTTCCATCAGCAGAGACTGAGAGTAAAGCCTCCCTCCAGGCTTCAGATTGGTTTCTGTCGCTCGGCACGAACAGCAGCCATTAAGTCAAAGCGCAGGCAAATTCATTTGTGGTAGCAGAGGCGAGCCTTGCCTCTCTGTTCCTTCTGCCAGAGCGTCAAGCTAAACAGGTGCCGTTTACTCTGAACAGGTTCAAATCAACACGCTAGGTGTTGTGGTGATTGTTGGCGTTTGTGCCGGGCTGCGCTTTGCTTCAGAGAGTCAGTATCTTTAAGGAATCCATTAAGCATGTGACCACATTCTTGCCTCGCAGCTTCACCTGACTTAGATGAAACCGAGCAGCAAAAGCTGCGAGCTGGGACTCGTTCAGTAGCTGTACACTGAAACTAGGCTAAGTTTCTCCCCAAAGACGAGACTTTGTAAAAAAAAAATTTTTCTTTCTTTTTGACTTAGTCTCTCGTTCTTGCTGTCATGTATGCAGATATCTGACAATGATCTGGAACTGTTTGGGATCCCACTTTCACATGCCCTGCTGGATTTCTTGTTGTATGAAAGATAGTGAGCACAATGGCAGGCTGTGCTTGAGGGCAAATATGCTTTGATTAAATGTTTCGTACATGGTTTGTTACAGGGTTAAATTGCACAGAAGTCATTTATCTTCAATCTCTGCTGTATGCTTTTTTTTTCAATCTCTTTGTTGGGAAAAGTACAGAGGCTCTTCCACTTATATCATGCCTTCAGTGCAGCCATATTGCTGCTCTGGTATACGAGGGGACATAGAAACACGGACCAAGACTTTTTGTAGTTTCTACTGTACTATAAGCTGCCTTTTTCAAGTTCATTGATATGATTTGTAAAGATCCATAAAATAAATCCACTTTACATCTTGTTTTCAAGTAGAAAAGCTTTAAACAAAACAGTTATCTGACTTGTTTTACTAAGAGGATAAACATTTAGTGAAACTACTGGTACACCCAACAAACCATTTTGAGTATCCATCAATATCTGTTTCTGTTAGTCACTTACTACTAAGTGGGATAAGGGCAATCAGTTATTTCCCTCCATGCACGGTAAGGAAGATTGTAATATATATCTTAAAATCTTTTTATGCGAAAACAGCAGCAAGAAGTGCCCTCTTTAGCATGCAAGTCTCCGACGTAACCATTAGATGCTAACTGTGTTATATAGGAAGAACAGGAAAAATCCTTTTATAATCTAAAAGCATAAACATTTTTTATCTCTATCTGAATTTTAACTGGAACTAAAATCTATTCATGGTCACTGTTAAGTATAGTGGAGGATCTAGGATTCTGTGAGACTTTTCTTTTGCTCAGGGTCCTGCGAAGCTTTATGTATCAGATATTTTTTTATAACTGAAATAGTAAATCACATTTACTATGAAAACTATTACAAGGTTTTATATAAATCTATGATTTATCTATTGAAAATATATGTTTTGTAGTATTTCAAAATGTTTTGATTCTGCAGTCTTAACCTGGAAAGTTTTGAAAAGAAAAAAAGAGAAATCTGATTTGCAGACCAAAACTACCGGATTTAGGCTTTTATTTTTGATTTGTTTTTGACTATTATTTTTGATAATAAATTAAACCCATGCCTTTCTTTAGACTCTAGTGCCCTTTATTTTGCAATATTTCTTTGAAAGTTGGCAGACAGGAAAGGGTTGTAGAGAGAGGGGAAGAAATGCTGCAAAGATCGCCTGCTGGGATTCGAACCAGCAATGTCTGCATCAAGGACCAAGGGAAAATTTGCCAAAGAAATGCACAGTTACAAGCTAAAACATCAAAATACATAAACCAAACTTCAGTGTAATAATGTTCCTAAACAGACACTTTTAGAGGGTTACAACATGTATTATTCTTTCTTTTCAGTAGTTATTTTTTTGTTTTTTAAAAATGTGCATTTTCTCAACTCCCTTTTCCTTTAACCTGTGATTCTTGTTTTTTCCACCACCCCACACATGCTGTGGAGATGGAACATGCTGTGGGACAGTATTCTGCTTCCCTCTGCTGGGTCCTTGCTGTCTTTCTGTGGTCGGCCTTCTAATGACCGGTTTTGTTAAACCCACAGACTGACTATTCCTAGATCGTGCCATAAACATTCAGATTCCTGATCTCTGGACTGTTTTCCGTCTCATGCTGCACTCTTACTATACCCTGGAAGGAAAGCTTTACAGACAAAGCAGCAATAAGCATAGGAAGGAATTATAATTAATGTAGGTCTTCAATTTGTAAAGTAAAATGGAACGTGATGGAGAGGAAACCAAGTGAGAAGCTCTTATAGCATGCTTGGCAGTTCTAACTGAGGTGGTGCTGCCCTCTACTGTTTCCAGTTTGCACAACTTAAATCAGCCTATATGCAGCTATCAGACTAGGATCCTTTCCTCCCTCTCTGTAAGGAAGTGTAAGGCTGTGCGTGTTTATGTTATGGTTTCATATCCCTCTGGGTTGAGCTGACAATTTAAAACATTCGAACCCTTTTGATTGATCTTTGTTTTGATGATCAAAGAATCTTCCTCCGTAACATTAAAAAGATTAATATTTATATTTATTCACCCTCGGTAACTCCATTTCCTCTTGAACCTTTAACCTTGTTTGCCTCTATGGTAGTAGTATCCCACAATGTTCTGGACTTGATAAAGAACTGAAACCTGCAGCCATTAGCTCCCTGTCGCCTACCTGCCTTTGCTAGCTCCTGAGTAGCTCTTCCTATGGCAACGTACGATACAGGTACTGTTCAGTCTCTTAGATTTTTGTGTTTTTCTTTATTTGTGTGGGAGGTTTTTTCTCTTTATATTCAGGTTAGAGCTATGGTAAACACACTGGGGAGGCCGAGGCAGGTTCTAATGTGTAAAGATCTCTCTCAGGGTTTTTAATTCTGTAGCTCTGTCTAATGGATGGTTTTGCTTTCACACACGTTGAAGTTCCTGATTTAGCTGAAAGAAATGGAGCCTGTGAGATGATTTTTGCTGCTCACTTTCTGACTACTGGGCTTTTCGTGGTCCTCATAACTCCTTCCCTGTCCTTCCCTTCCCTATTCTAACCCTGTATTTTCCCTTTTTCCTCCTTTCCTGACTCCTTTCTCTAACACCTAATTCTGTCCATTTATCCATCTCTGGCCTCTCTTTCAAACCTTCATCTTCCCCTCCTCCCTCCTACAGACGAACCAACCAGCCCCGGCACTGATTTGCGTGCCCGCCACGTGCCGGCCTCCTCCGTTGTGTCCAGCGGCATGAGTTCAGCGCCCCCCGTGGGCACCAGCCCCGCCTCCCCCACCTTCACCTTCCCCCTCACTAGGCTCTTCTCACACGACTGCAGTGAGTGGCGCGCTCCTCGCCCCCCCCCCACACCACCACCTTTTCAGTCTAGTATTCGCCAAAGCATGCAGCAGGAAATTGGATTTGTAGTTGTGTCTTCGGATTTCCAAGATTTTCAAAGCATGTTAAAATGTCGAAATGCTCTGTTCAAAAATAGGATTTTTAAGTCTCTCGCTCCTTTTTTTTCACTGCTTTAACTTCTCTTTTCAAGCATTTTACCTACTATGTACTGTTTTAATTAAGAAGAAATAGTAGTTAGGAAATTATTACCTTAGTAATTAGTCAGTAAGATATAATTAATTAACGGTTTATTATTATTCATCCGTTTACTTGTTCAGTAGCGATCACAGCCAAAAAAGCTGATTATTACGAATAGTTTGGAATATTATGTTCAGAACTTAATAACAGATAAAAACTCCTTGTCAAGGTGAAGTTAATAGCAGTGCTGGACAATATTTGCATGTGGATTTTGTGTTTTCATGGTGATATTTTAGCTCTGCATGCAGCCAGACTATTTGACGTGTTTGATCTAGAACAACCCAAAGGTGTGTGGTGCTGTTCCCTAGCTAAGTGTCAGAGATGCATGCTGTTTTGTGTTAACTGAGGAAACACATGCATGCTAGTGGTGCAGAGGAAGTCCAGGGAAACCTAAATCTAACCCCCTGTTTTAGTTCACATCGTCACCGTCGGTCTCTTCCACGTCACTCCCCGTTTAAACCCTCCACCTCCTCCCTCACTGACCCCATCTTCTAATCCAATGCCTTTTTTTTTCCCTCGTTGATTTGCATTGCTTCAACGTACGGTCTCTCTTTCTCTCTATCTTTTTATTTCTGCTTTCTTCATCTCCATATTTCCACTGATTCACCCTTCCGCCAAGCAGGCAGTACTAAATCCAGTCGCCGTTCCTCCTATCTTCTAGCCATCACCACGGAGCGCTCCAAGTCATGCGATGAAGGACTCAACACATTCAGGGAGGAACGGACCTCGTAAGTACAGGGAGGCGGGAAGAAAAAGGACCAAATCTAACAAATCAAGACTCTTGGTTGTTTTTCTTTATATTATGTGTCTTTTGTTTTTGTTGGCTTTACAGAAGGCTACCCAAAAGAGTTAAGAGTTTCTTTGGAGACGGGGTGAGTTCTGCAAACTTAAATGTGTTACTTTGCAGTTCTATTTGTTATTTCTTCATACTCTTTGATTGAGAAAATGACATTTTATTTTACCCATCACGTTAAAATCATCTTTTTTTCTACTGTAGACACAAACCCAGGAGCTGCTGTTAATCAAACAAATGCTGCAGGAAAAAAACACATTAAATTTTCCACCGTTGGATTTTACATAATCTTTTCTTGGCCTTTTAAGAGCTACAAAAATGTCTCTTTAATGGTTGTGTTCAGAAAGATTAGCGACAGACAAAGGCAGAGTGCTGCACAGCTGATGACTAATATTCATGTCAATTTTAAAGATTAGAAATGGTCCACAAATTCACAGAACTTATGGTGTTTTTATGAATAGTTTTTAGCTGAAAATCTTAAACTCACCGTCTATGTTTCAGTCTCTGGACATCATCGGGACAGCCGAAGAGGTTCGCTCCAAACGCCACTCCACCTCCGAGCTGGGAAACATCTCTTACAGCAACATACGCCGGGAAGGATGGCTGCAGTTCAAACAAATCCTCACAGAGAAGGGAAAGGTGGGCTTTAGTGTGGGATCGTTGTTTTTCTTTGGGAGGAGGTGCCTTCACCGAATTAACCCATAACATATTGTATCCTCTTTGAATTACAGAAAGTCGGCAGTGGGATACGGCCGTGGAAGAGGGTCTATTCCGTTCTCCGCTCTCATTCGCTGTTCCTCTTCAAAGACAAGAGGGAGGCGGTGCTCCAGGGGGCCTCAATCGGCGGGGCGGCCGAGGACGAGCAGCCTATCAACATCCGGGGCTGCCTGGTGGACATCGCATACAGCGAGACCAAACGCAAGCATGCCCTGCGGCTGACCACCCAGGACTTCTGCGAGTACCTGCTGCAGGCGGAGGACAGGGAGGACATGCTCAACTGGATAAAGGTCATCAGGGAGAGCAACAAGACGGACAGCGAGGTCAGAGGGTGAACTGTCACCTCTTACACCTCATCTGTGTGTTTTAGGTTTTGAACTCTGTCTAACATGAGACTATTGTTTTTGTTTCCTCCAGGAGCTTGGATTCTCCAGACAGGCTCTGATCAATAAGAAGCTCAACGACTACAGAAAACAAAGGTGAATCATCTGAGAACAGCTCCTGCTCTGGAGGCAAAGTCAACCGCTACACTTCAGTCCTTTTAACTCATTGTTAGGATTATTATAGTAAGCTAGTGACATTGAACAGCCTGCTGCTTCACAGTTTGCACCAGAAGAAGAGATCTTATGATGTCTACCAATGTGTTCATGATATAAAAGATGCGCTGCTGTATCTCTGTTTCCCCCTGCAGTCCGACATCAAGTAAGCCAGATTCATCTCCCCGCATGCATCGCATGATGCCTCCGTTTCTCCTGAACAAGACTGAAAACACATCCGGAGCGCCTCGCTCCCCAAAACCAGATGGTAAAGGTCAGTGTGGCAGAAAAAGAAAGGAGCCTTACAACTAAAAACAAAAAAACAGACTTCCTTCTTAAGTGGTTGGCTTTCCTCAGCTGTGGCTTTCTGCACATTTTTCGACCAGTTGTTAGTGAGACATGGCCAGTTTTGTTCCTGTCTTAATTTGCTCCTATGTTAAAGTTAAGCAGCTTTTAATGAAGAAATACATCTGAGGTACATTATAGCTGAGAAATATACAGATAAACGTTACATGTTTAAAAAAAAAACAGACAGAAGTTAAAAGAATCATTCTGAAAAATGAAAACATACCAAGGAGGGAAAGTTTAACAGGATGTACTGTAGATCACATATTCAAAGAATGTTCTGAAAGGGGCATAAACATCTTATTTTTCAACTGGAGACACAACACTGTGTCACTATTTAAATTTAGGAGACGTTTTATAGCTGAAAGTAATGAGGTACTAGAGTGAAGCTATTGAGCATAAAGTGGATTGGATGGAGCAAAAAAAGCTTCTAAAGGATTGAAAATCTATTAATGTCTTTGAAGTTTTCAAGAAACTGACTTCTTGGTCGAAAAAAAAACTGTTGAGAACTTTCTGAAGATTGCTTTAGGTACTGAGTAAAATGAGCTCCTGTAAAACAATGTGTTCAGATGAGAGCAGCCCACCGAAGTCTCCGTGGGGAATAAACATCATGAAGAAGCCAAAGAAATCTGGACCCAAAGCTTTCGGTGTGAGGCTGGAGGAATGTCAGCCTGGTGTCAACAACAAGGTGAGCCACCGCTGCCTGTGTCTTTGTTTATATCCTGATTAATGTCCTGGACTTATTTCTGTTTGCTTTTGCTTCGTCCTTCTCAGTTCGTCCCACTGATTGTTGAGTTCTGCTGCGGGTTGGTGGAGGAGATGGGTCTGGAATACACAGGGATCTACCGGGTTCCAGGGAACAATGCCATAGTCTTACTACTTCAGGAACAGCTCAACAAGGGTGTGGACATCAACCCAACTGAAGAGGCGAGAAAACTGTTTATTTCACAGTCCAGAAAAGTATGGAAATAGATGTTGATATGTTCCAGGGCTGGATAAAATCAGCATGAAAAATATATAGATTTTATCAATTTATTTATTTATTTATCAATTCCTTCCTTCCTTCCTTCCTTCCTTCCTTCCTTCCTTCCTTCCTTCCTTCCTTCCTTCCTTTCTTCCTTCCTTTCTTCCTTCCTTCCTTCCTTCCTTCCTTCCTTCCTTCCGGAACCCCTGACTGTGTTTTTAATATTGTGTCGTCTGTGTTTGTTGTCTACAGAAGTGGCAGGACCTCAACGTTGTCAGTAGTTTACTCAAGTCTTTCTTCAGGAAGCTTCCAGAGCCTCTGTTTACCAATGGTGAGCCCATAAAGTTCAGACAAGTTTTCATGCATGTTGTTCTTATGAATTTTACCAGATCACCCGACTCACTTACTTTAATCTGTCCAAAATCTAAACAGACAAGTACAACGACTTCATCGATGCCAATCGGATGGAAAATGCATCAGAGCGGTTAAAGACCATGAAGAAACTGGTAGGTTTCTGCTTTTATTCCTCAAAGGATTTCAGAGGAATCAGTGACAGGCTGGTTGAACAGGTTTTCATGTAGGGTTTTTTTTTTCCCCTCAACAGATCCGAGATCTTCCAGACCATTATTTCCACACTCTGAAATTCCTGATCACCCACTTAAAGACGGTTGCAGACCACTCAGATAAGAACAAGGTGTGTCAAATGTTTGGCTGCTATTTATCAGCTCAGGCATCATTTGTGCTCAACTGTTTGTTTTTTTCTTTCTGCTGCGCTTCAGATGGAGCCTCGTAACTTGGCTCTGGTGTTTGGGCCGACCCTGGTTCGGACCTCCGAGGACAACATGAAAGACATGGTTACCCACATGCCCGACCGTTACAAGATCGTGGAGACGCTGGTTCAACACGTGAGAGAAACACACACTGATTGAGACATGTTTCATTACGGCTCAGTAAAGCTGAATGTTTTCCTCTCTGTCACCATTACTTTCAGTGTGTCTGGTTTTTCACCGATGAGCTCGACAAAGATGAGAAGGTAGGTTTTCCACTACTGCCAAGATTTTCTTAAAACTAAGTTCCAAATTATAGTGGATAAAAGGTTCATTATCAATAAATGTAAAATAGCCTTTATTTCTACTAAATCTTCTGCTTTTAGATTCTGTTTATTCAGCTTAGAGTTTTTGTTTCTTTAAACTTTGACTTTGTTCTTAACTGCTGCATTAAAAACAAATTAATTACTGATATAAAATTAATAAAACAATAAAAAAGTCTACAAACAATGTTTGTAGAGGAATTTCATTACTGAATATGAAATATATGAAGTTAAACTTAACTGGGAAATCCAGGTTTTGTTTTGTTTTTTTTAATTAAAGACATTTATTTAAGAGAACATATATATATATATATATATATTTTGTGACGGAACATTTGCAAGAGACACTAAAATAAGACATGATATGTACAACAAGGAGAGGAGGTTTTTACTTTCTCACCCTTTAAATCAATGGGCTCAAACTGAAGTCCTGGAGGGCTGGTGTCTTTAGATATGTCTCCTGTCCTTCACACCTGCATCTCTAGCAGCAGCTGCTAACGAGCTAATGTTAGAGTCAGCTGTGCTGAATCAGGAAGCATCTAAAAGTTCCATAGCACAAAATGATCCCAGTAGAATGGCTGAGATGTTAAAGTGATCCAGTAAAAGTCCAAAACTGGTGAAAAACTAAAACTGTCTTTTATATTGTTTTTTAAAGTTGTTCAAAAGAAATAGAAAATAGTTACTGTATATCAGACTTTAATTAACCTAAATCAGAAAATAGCATCTAAAGGACGTCGCTGTATAAGACTCCTTATTACTAGCATGAACAAAAGCAAACATAAACACTTAACAAAGTTATTCATTGCAGTTTTATACAGGACTTTTTATTTTCATAGATAGTACACCAGCAGCAGCAGTTGGTATAAATAGTTATATAAAAAAAATCCCAGAGAAGTATTGATTAGCACGCTTCATCTCCTGGCTCTGGAGTAAAAAAAATTTGAAACGTCTTTCATCAACTTAGAGGAACTTCTAGTTTACTTCTCTGTTTTACTCTCAGTTCAAAGTTCATGTCTTTCTGCGTGTCTCTCCAGACACCGGTGGACACAGAGGACGTCCAGCCCGCCCCTAACATCGACCACCTTCTGTCCAACATCGGCAGGACCGCTCTGCTCGGGGAAGCTTCCGGTGAGAAACGCTCAAACAGGCGATTACAACCATTAAATAGAAGAATCATTCCAATTTAATGCTGGTTTTTGTTCTCCTTTTGTTATATTAGGAAAAGAGAGTAATTTCTCATGACTTTTAGCTGACACTACAGTCACAGTATTAAAAAAGTACATTGGAAATTAAATGTCCAACTTTCCAAAGAGAACTGGAACGCAGCATGAGAACTGAACCCTTAGATCTGTTAGCACTTGGAGTGTCTCTGTGTTTGACAGCATGCCTACTCTTCTCTCCTTTCTGCTGACCTCTGTTTTTCCTTCCATGTTGCTCATCTTTCACTTTCTCTCTGTGCGTTTCTGCGTTTCCTTCTCTTAGCTGAGCCTGTGGAGCAGCCACTGCGGTAGGACGGGAACCCCTCTGGCAATGTGTGTGTGTTGAGCGAGTGTGTTAGTGCTGGTGACGGCTTGTGCCTCCATGGTGTCCATCCCCCCCTGGAGGTTGGCATCCTCTGTGTCACTGTCAGATTGAGCTTTCTGTAAAAATAAAAACCCTGCCACTTCACTGTCGTCCTGGTTTGACTAATATTTTAATGGGTGACTTGATGTAAAGCTGCAACTCACTCTGGCTGCAGAGCACAGCGCTCCAATCATCCTCCAGGTTTTTTTTTTTTTTTGGTTTTTTTTTAATCATCAGGACCCACTAACTCACTCCAGGATCTTATGCATCTTACTCTTCAGTGTTGCCATTTCTGATGCATCATTTTAAAGTAATAATTCTGCAAAACAGCTGCAGGCCAAACAACAAATTTGATAACTTGATGAAGAAATTGTTCCTTTTTGAACCAAGAACTGTTTTTCATAATGAATAATTTCTTTTTAATTCTGTGATCAAACATATCAGCACACCGACTGAAGTAGCTGTTAGTTTCCTCATAAACAAAATATATACACCTTTAGTCTTTTAAGTTGTCTATCCTAAAAACAAAATAAAAAAAACAAAAAGTAGGAAATTATCTTGCAATTCTATAAAGTTTAGGTAGACTAAAGTTTATTTTCATTCTTTTATTATTATAACAAAGCATGTATGTTATGTGATTTAATTCAGCAGGTCTTTTAAATGGACTCAACAGGACTTTTTAACATGATAGTGAACAGGGACAAGCTTTAGATACCATTTAAATAGCACCATATGTCATTTTTCGGGTGATACTGAAAAAGCATCAAGTAATTAAAAAAAAATGTTATACATTTTGGATTATTAAAATGATGGTAAATAAAACCCTAGCTAAAGGGAAGGGAAGTATATTAAAATATGTTTGTTTTTTTTCTTTAGCAGGGACAAGTTTAAAATGTGCTTTAGCCTGACAGTGATGTAAAAGTCATTATTTAGAGTTTCATTCTATGCTTAGAAAAATGAAGTGTTTACTTGTTTTCTAAAGGATTTTTAGTTGATTAAAGTTTTTTTTTGTTCTTGCAAAGCTGATCTTCATATTCTGAAGCTGTTTTAACTTTCTTAGTTAATTTTCTCACTTTGAACATACAAACAAACTACAAGCAGTCAGTTAAACTTTTCCTCTGGAGCTTCATAGTTTATCTTAAGACCTTTATACTGATTAGTCTTCTTCTGGTGTCTTTCCCTCTGACTGAAGTTGTGGTGTTGAAAACAGTTAATAAAACAGAGGATTTAGGACAGTTGACACACAGTTAAACACTGTTAAAAATTTCAGATGGAAAACCTTCATCAGAACGAAAAAAATCTTACTAATCAGAAACTGTCTAATTCTAATCTAATCCAAAGTTAAAACTTGTACAAAAACACACATAAATACTATCAGTAACGATGTTGTCTACAAAATAAACATTTATATTATCTCAAATGCATAAGTCTTTTTTTACAGTTTTTAATAAACCATGTATTGAGGATTATTTAATAATAATCATTTGAAGACGTGATTGAAAGGATGAATGGGACAAGTTTAAAAGTCTTTATTTAGTGCTTTTGAAGCCAAATTTTAAAAGAGGACCCTGGATCATATCAGTCAACTAGTTTGCTCACTCAGCTTTTGTTTAACATTTATTTTTCTTATTAAGCCCAGATGGACATCAGATAATGGATGCATATGTTGAGACATTATTAATGTTATTTTCTTAATCTTTTTGAGGATAAGAGAAACATCTGGGGCTTTTTTTTTTTGTTTGTTTTTTTTATCCTTTGAGAAACAGCTCTGATAGCAATGAACACTTTATATCAACCTTTAAACTTCAGTTTGTTTTTTTGGACGTGTGGATTTTGAAAGACAAAACCCTCCTTAATTACAACTGTCCAAGAATAAAAAGAAAAACAGATTAAATTCCTTTGTTGGCCACAAGTTTCTCCCTAATTAATTAAAAAAAAAACTTTCCTATGAGTCAGTTTTATTTTCTGAGCTGCTTTCCACTTCATTCAGTTGAAAAGGCTGAGGAAATGAAAACTACATTTAAATAGCGAGGTTACCCACCTTCATGCTTCACAGGGTAGGATCCAAGAAAAGATCACTCTTATTTACCGAAGCTACAAAAACAAAATAGATTTCTATCATGTGAGTTACTTCAATTTAAGCTTACTCTTCCAAAATACAATCCAATAATAAGAAGCATTGGCAGTTTTTAAAGCTAATCCTGACCTATATTCTATTTTCAAATGTCCTTTTTTAATTGATAAAACAAGAGAAAGCAGGCAAAGAAATACAGGAAGAAGCTTGCTTCCCGTTATAATAGTAGTAATTGCTGTGGCTACATGAAACCTCCCATCTTCATACAAGACAAAGGCTTAAACAATGTTATCGGTTTTCCACCCCCACATGCAGACAGACATCAAAGCACGATGAGCAGTAATGATTGAGATGGTGATGATGAGCTGCACTTGAATAATGCTTATTATCATAGTTCCTCATTAATTTGTTGCAGTACTTAACAGGTTATTCTGCCACCTAGGGGTGAAGACCTCAAACTACGTGAGGCTTGCTGGAAAAAATTCTTTTTTCCTATAGCAAAGGCTGCGTTTATCTTATTATAGTCAAACAAACTGTAATCATGGATTTAATGATGGTTTTGAAGCATATTTGTTCTCCACTTTTACTTGCTACTGTTTTAATTTTACTGTCATTTCACTGAAGCGTATATTAGCCTAGAAATGATATAAAATGAGATGAATGCACCAATGTTTTTAAATAAAGAAATCAACCATATTTATAACGAATTTAAGCATGAGGCAAAGATACAGTTTGATCATTTAAGGGCCCACACAAAAAATCTGGGAAAGGGAAAGAAAAAACCCCCTGATAATTTCTCCTGCATCTTTGTATGTCTGTGTTTGTGAGGAGATGCGTGTCTCACTTCCATCCCTGTCAATGATTGGTGCCATTGGTGTTTGCTGTGGATTCCTAATGCACTTTCTCCTTCAAAGCCCAGCCACTGCTTCCCCTTAAATCATTGTCTCTCCCTCCAAATGCTTCAGTCTGTAAACTAGTGTGTTTGCTTTGGGTTCTGACATGGTGAGAGGACACAGTGGAAGATCACATCACCTCATGACTTTGAGTTTGTTCAGACAGAGGACGGTTCTGTAAACGGTTCTTGAGTCTGTCTGTTCTTTAAATTTTGCTTCCAATGCATAAGACTTTCTTGAGATTATTTCTGCAGGAAAATAAAGTTATTCAACAAATCAATGTTAATGGAAGCTTGTATTACATCAGCCCAAAAGTACAAAAACAATTATAACAACCTCTGTGTCCTCCACTATGACTTTTTAACTTAAGCTCTTTTCACCTTCTGATTTGTGTATTTCTTCTTCCACAGACTCAACCAACAGTGACTCAGCTAAATCAAAGGTACCGTCACACACGACAGTTTGTTGAACGTAGCATTTTGATTTAAAAGGTTCTATAGAAACATCCTGGGTAATTTTTGGCTTGATTTACATCATAAAACTACAATATGTTTTAAAGTATTGATTTAAATTCATTTTTATTTTTTTTCCCTTGGACTTGTTCCTGGTGTCGGTCAATACAAGGAGTTGCATCAAGCAAACCCTTTCCTACAATGAGAAAACATCAGCTGCAGTCAAATCAAGTTAAAAAGAAGATCTTTTGGAGCTATATCTGAACAACTGCAGATAAAACAAAAAAATAATTCAGACAAATCAAATGCATTTTAGAGGAAAACTTAATGTTGAGAGGAGACAGCTATGAGGTTTATTGGATACAACAAAACTTTGTTTGAAAGAGACAAAAGCCTTTTCAAACACAAGAAACCAACTGTCATGTATGGTAGTGGCTGCATCATCCTGTGGTGCTGTTTCACTACTAATGCTGCAGGACTTCCTCCAAATTCTTCCACGTCGCCTCAAATTAACATCTTAATGGTTGAAATTTGATGTATTTAAACTTCTGACCTGAACTGTAATGTAGGACAGAAGGAATGTCGGTGTTATAGTATTTCTTCCTCCTTTTTCAGGGGTCCTGGGGATCAAAGAAAGACCTCACCGCCAAGGACTTCTTGGCTTTGTCCATCATGTCCGCCGTTACAGGCCGCAAGCGAAGGAAGCGCCATCTAGCTCGCCGTGTCGGCAGCAGCACCGATGATGACTCGGAGCACGAACCGATCAAAGCGGGGCACCTTGGGATGGAGGAGGAAGAGGAGGCGGAGTCGCCAGTTGGGGACACTGCTCCTCGAGCTGAGGGAGAGGAGGATGATGAGGAGGAAGATGATGAGGATGACGAGGAGGAGGAGGAAGTTGTAGAAGGTGGAGTAAAGGAGGAGTCAGAAGAGGAATTGGCCACGGTTGTTTCCTGTCAGCCGTGCTGTAAAGAGGAAGAAGAGGGTAAAGGAAGGCAGACGGCCATTTTGTTACAGGAGGAGGTTGTCCAGGCCGAGGCGAAGGGGCAGCCGTGGAAAGCACCAGAAGATGCTCGCTCTATTGTCTCTGGTTACTCCACCCTTTCCACGTTAGGACGCAGCTTGGGGTCAGAGGGCAGGGGCGACGATGCCGACGATGAGCACAGTGAGCTGGTGAGCGAGACCGACAATGAGAGCGGCTTCGCTTCGCGCTCCCTTACCCAGGAAAGACCCAGTAAACATCCAACAACGGCAACAAACCCGCAACCATCGGCGCCCCGCAGCTTCCTCTACTCACAGTGCAAACCCCACGTCCTCTTACCCACAAACCCCCTCGCCCCGTCCACTCCCATCACCCACACAGCTGACTCTTCAGAGAGGAGCGAAGGAGGAGCACGCTCCAACACACCCTCTTCTTCCTCTTCCTCCACTGCTCACAGACTGCACTCACGGCCTTCCTTTAACTCCCACAAGCTGATCCAGTGCGACACTCTTGCCAGAAAGAAACTGAAATCAGAGAAGGCCAAGGCCCGTTCCCTGGACCTGTTTGAGTCTCCCTGCGAGGGGAGCGGCTCTGGGTCCGAAGGTGCACCAAGACCCATGAAAGACAGCTCCAGAACTAACCCTTCGTCAGGCAGCAGTCAGGAAAATCTCCGCCTGTCCCGAACAAGGCCCGCCTTGCCACCCAACGAGGCTGCCTCCTTCACGCCAACCGGCCCGGGCGGCAGGACTCTAGCTGAACACGTCCGCGCTCGACTGCTGGGCTCTGCCGACGACTTGCGTGGAGTGGGGCTCCGAAAACCGCCTTCGCCTGAGACACGAAGGAAGAAACGAGCGTGGCGGAGACACACAGTAGTGGCTTCACCAACTGAGACATCTGACAAGAGATCCCCACTGACCAAAGTCAACGAGTTCCCCCTGTCCCCCATCAACCAAAACCAGGGGAAATCTCAAGGAGCAGACAGCCTGGACCAAGAACCAATTACACGCCAAGCTCCCACCTCTACATTGTATCATCAGTACCTGTGAGAACTTTCGGAGCTGAGGTCCAACACACCCAGTTCTTTCTTTTTAAACTCCACTTGCATGACAAGGGGCAGCCCAGTGTTGCCAAAGCTTTAGGGTTTTCTGTTTGCTTTAAAACAACACTCAAATATAGGGCCAAGACATTAACGATATCTGTGTTATCGCCAAAAATTCCCAATTTAGCAAAAAATAAGCATCCCCTCCTTCCCAACTCACATGGTGGGCCAAATGAGAGATGCTTCTGGGTGATCAGAGGAGGGCGCTGTCCTGAGGCTTTGCTCTGGTTGAGATAAATGGTGCTTTTACAGGATTTAGTTCAGTGGTAGATGTTACAAAAAAATATCAGAAACTCAAAGTTAGACAGCCGTTTCAGTCTTCCTGACCACACTCACTGTAAAAGTCCAGTTTTTAGTCCAACCAGTGGACGGATTCCAACACATGGACACAGATGTCTGTCTCTTCTTGTTAATAATGTTTGAGTGTTTGCGCAAAAATGATCACGTTTTGTAGCATTTTGTACAAAGCCTTGTTAAGTTAACCTTTGTAAATATAAATATGTTTGTTTTGCTCCTGTAATTTTGAGTTATTTTTATATGGTTTACAAAATGTGCACAGAGTGCAGTCATTTCTTTCAAGAAGTTACTTGAAATGTTTCCCTTAATATATTATTTTTTTGTTTATATTCAATATATATTATATATTTTGTATTAATGTAAAAGAAAAACAGTACTTTTATGGTGATTGAACCTTTTGACGGAGATAAACACGATGCAACCTGTTCCTTATTTCTCCATAGATGGCCTTTCTGATCTTCAGCACTGTACAGAGTACATTTATGTCCTGAGATATTGACTTTTAATTAAAGGTGATCAACTTTAAACAAAAGTTCATCTACAAACATATGTGGGAAATGCATGTAGCTAATCTATCAGATCTGTTTGGGAAGTTTAACAGGCACCTGGATATGCTAACACTCAGCTCTTTTCGCATATCTGGTATTACTAAGTATTACCTCTGATCTCTTATTTTCACCTTTTTTTTTAGCCCATCCCCTCTGAGGATTCATCTGTCAACAGTTATTACCGCAGGGATGTGTTAGACAAGTTTTCCATGTGGTCAAGTTTTAATTAATCCTAACCGACTTGGAGAAAAGGTACAATGTAGAGATTAAAAACAAGTCTTTGGAGTTCTGTGGAAAATATTACCTACCTTTTGCTTATTGACAGATGTAAATATGAAATATCATAGTTTACATTTAACAATACAAAATGAAGTATTCAGGTTTATTATTAGTCAAAAGGTAATCATTCCAATCTGGCTCTTTGTATAAAAGTAGTTCCCCTTTAGTTGAATCAAACCAACGTGCTTCGTCACATGATTTGTTTCAGTTTCTGTTGCCGTGGCCAACCATGATTAGTCTAATCAAGAAATTTCTTAAATAGAACTACTCTGACAGCCTGAAATAGAACAAATATGCCAAAAAAAACAGCACATAATACCTAATAAAAAGAAATCCAACAACAGATGTGAAAAATGTTTGACATCTTTCTGGAAAATGTTACAGAACCATTGCTAAACCTTTTCTAGGACTCCAGTCAACCACAATGAGTGATCTTTCCACTAATGACAATTTGGACAGTGGTAAACCTGGCAGACCAAAATTACTCCAAGACCACACCATTGACTCATCCAAGCGGTCACAAACAAATCCAGAATAATAATCTTAAATCCTGCAGGTAAAGATTGATGTTCATGATTCAGCAAAGAGACTAAACCGTTTCCTTAAGACCTTTGAGGAAATATTCTCTAGGAAGATGAGACCTAAGAGAAACTTTTGGTCGTTTTTCATTAGTGTAAATGTGTCAGACGTGTTGGTGTGATATGAGACTGCTTCAGGAGCTGAAGTCTTGACAGAAGTTAAATCTGGTTTTTCTCCACATATTGTCAGATTTCTTTCTCTTAATTGAGAGAAACATAATAAAAAAAAGAGAATTGCTTTTTTTTTATATATTTAGGTTTTTAATGTTAAGATTTCAACCTTAATATACACTGATGTAAAACAAATACGTAGGGTGGGATATTTTTTCACAGAACTGTATAACTTTCACCTCTTCTGCTAAGCCACCACAAACAACTTCTCTGACCAAATATTCCAGTAAAGATGAAATAAAGGTCTATTTTTTTTCTTACCTCAAGATTCTTCTACAAGTGCCTGATTTTCTGGAATGTGTTGTTCTGCGGTGCCATTCGCAGGTCCTCTTTTATTTATTTCCTTTCATTTTTTCCGGATCCCTCACTCATGATGTGGCTGATGGCCTAGCTAAGGAGACCGACCCAAAGATGCATATATATAAAACTCCAAGGGAAACAAAAAAAAAAGCACACTTCAAGCCAAGGACACATCTATGCACTCCTTTCGACAAGAGGTGTTTATAACAGCTGTTACTAATGCTGCTAAGACCAAGGAAACAAAAACAGGCATAGAAATCCCTCAGCTGCTTTTGTTTCCCCCCCCCAAATCAAACTGGGGTAATCTCCCTGTGTGATTATGGTACAAGTCCTTCCCTTTAACCACATTTGGTCACACCAGACAATATCACGTTTCCTAAAGGCTAACAAACCTCATCAGTTTGTGTGTGATGTATTGAAATGTGATTTTATCTAATGTTTGTATTTTAAAACCGTTTTTGTACATACCATCTTAATGTAACATACTGCATTGTGTACATTGGGAATTACTTTTGACTTACTCATAAAAATGACTGGATTAAAAAAAAAAAAAAAAAGCAAAGCTTGTCCGCCTGAAACTATTTTGCTTTGAAGCAAAAAGGTATATGATGTAAATAAACAGAAGTATGTTTAAAAGATGAGTGGTGTATGTGCTGGGTTTTTGTATGTCACTTAGAGCATGAATTAAATGACGCCCCCTAGAGGTTGATGATGATATCGAGGTTTTTCAACCCAATGTTTTGCTTCTGCACATAAAAGGAAAACAAAAGGGTGGTTTTCTTTAAATGTTGCACTTAAACAGTTATGCATTCAGAGGTTTTTGTCTCACTAGCAGTTAGGTGGAAATTATTTCAACCTTCTGATTCTTTAAGCATTTGAATCTATTTTCCACTTCTTCCTGCATACATCGGATCCGAATGGGCTACCCTCCATAACACCTGTAGCGCAGCTCAATCAAAGCTCACAGATGGTTTTTTGGCCCAATCTGGATCCCTTACAATGGAGGAAAACGAGCATTGTGATCAAAAGCGAGACCACAACCTTTAGTGAGTGCTTCCTGTATTTTAGGATTGAGGTTTACAACCAGACACCGTTAATCAAAACTTATTTTATTATTTTTTAAAACCAATTATAACAGACAACTGTCAAAATGGAAACCATGTCGTTTGCTTTCTTGCAAGAACAACAAGTGTTGGCAAGCTGCCCTAATTTGCTGTCATTTCTTATTTAATTTCAAGAGAGGAAATGAGAAATATTATGTTTTTCACTTTAAAACATGAAACAGTTTTGTCAGTGGGTATTCCTAGAACGTTTAACATAAGAAAAAAAAATCCGTTTTTGTTCAACATTCTTATACTTATAAAAAAGGAGAATGCAAATTTGAAATATTTACATTTCCACCATAAGAAACAGTTTTTTTCTTCAAGAATTTAAACGGCCCAAATAGAACAGAAAGATTTAGCAGATGATTACAGAGATTTGATGACTTTTTTTTTTTTTTTTTTTTTTTTTAAGAGCAGTAGTCCCATTTTTTTAACCTTTTTTTAAATGAATCGAGTATTTTTTTTTTTATTATTATTTTTTTACTTCGTTGTAATTTGCCCGCTCCCCTTGGTGGGTTGACTCTGCAGCAGCAGCTCTGTGTTCTCGGCTCTCAGTCTCTCCAGCTCCAGCTCCATCTCCCGGAGCCGGACCTGGGAGTTCTCCGCGGCGGCCCCGGGCTCCACGGCACGCCGAAGGCGGTTGTTCTCTTCCTCCAGTCGAGACATGCACTTCTCCAGCTCCAGGTACTCCTGCACCAGCTCTTGCTTTGTCATGTTCTGCAGACTCTCTACGTGGTACATCTCATAGGTCTCGGAAAAGTCCCTCTGGAGATACTCCCCACCTGCGTTCCCGGGCCTCCCGATCCCATCGCTGCCGCCTCCTCCTCCGCTGCCGCCATCGTCCTCTTCCTCTTCATTGTCGAAGAGCTCCTCCTCGCTCCCAGTGTCCTCCATGCGACTGCCGACCCCAGAGGGTCGCCTGACCCCGATCTCCGTGTTGAGGTCCGGCTCCTCTCGGTCGTGTTCGTCCATCAGAAACTGGGTTGTGTTGTAGGGAGCGACTGGGAGGCCCTTGGCGAACATCTCCTCCCTCATCCTCGAAGCTCTGACGGTCTCCCTCTCCTCCAGAGCTTTCTTCTCTTCCCATGAAAGTTTGTTATAAGGCTTCCAGTGACGTTTCTTCTTTGATGTCCTACGCCTGTGCCTCTTTTTACCCAGACGTGCCTCTAAGCCAGTGTCGGAGTCGATGAGTAGATTCTCAACCCCCGCCCGATTAAAAGTCTCCTGCAGCGGGCCGTGTCCTCCCTTCCTCTCGGCTTGATCATGGTCACCATCGAGTGAAACATCGGTTGTTTTGTGAGGCTCGGTTGCATTCGAGTACTTTGAGAGTTCGTTTCCGGCTGCCGAAACGGGACACACCTCCCTCCGTCCGCCTTTCATTTGCCATAACTTGCCTGTGTTGATATCCTCGCAGTTCCCCGCCCGGCGGTGATGCTTCTCTGCTCTCTGTCGCCCCCTTTCGCCGTTCTGTGGTCCTCCACGGTTGATGGCTGGGAGATGCTCCAAAGCGTCCCCGCTACTCTCACCTGACGGACTGTCTGAAGTTACCATGCGATGGGTCTGCTCTCTTGGCTCTGTCATTCTGACGATATCCTTCTTATTCGCTCCGCTTTAATACATCTTAGATTATTCTCATGCCCAAAGAGGCAAGAATTCAAAGTTCGTTAAAAGATGAAAAAAGTATGTTTTTAGAAAAAAATAGGACTTCAAGAACGACTTAAAGTGTGAAAAGAAAGTTGAGTTTCACGTCTGGAGACAAACTTCCGAATAATTAAACACTTGTTACTCCTCCAAGGATTTGTCGGAGCAACTGTCGCTAACTACCATTAACTGTTTCAGTGCTGTCAAAGGCCGCGTTCACTCTGAGGCTGCGTTTCACCGTCACAACTGTGTCCAGTCTGCAACAGAAGAAGAGGGAGCCCGTGTTTATATAGCAGCTCCGCCGCTCTCTATGCGCATGCCTCTGCTTGTAATGTCTACTGCATTCTGGGATATGATGTTCTCATTACCGTAGAGCTAACGCGCTAAACGTCCTTTGTAAACTACGTTGTCCACAAGTCTACCATAAATAATTAGCTTCTCAGCCAATCAGAGAGTACAACCATTGGCCCTCAAACGCCCGCCCTCCCTTTTTTTGATTGGCCTGCTGGAAAACTTTGCTGTTGCTAAGCTCAATCAATTTTTTGATTGGACTTGCAATACTGTCAGTCAAAAAAGCCCGAGCTACACCAAAAAAAGCAGTCCCGGGCATTTTTATGGACACTACCATTAACAATGGAAGGGGTAATAAGTGGATGTTTTGATTTGGAAGCTGGTGGTAATACTTTAAAACGATCAAAAGGTTTACCAGAAGGAAGCTGTTATGCATTCTACCGTCAAATTTACATAAAGCGGTTATGTGTAATTCCAAAATAAGGATAGGAATTTAATTGGTAAAATGTAAATCTCCTATATTCGAAGGAAAATAAAGCAATCCTGACACAGAATCTAGTCCGTTTTCAGTGTTCGTGTTGAAATAATGATAAAACCCAAAGTAGTTGCTAAATTATATTATTTCGAACGGGTATGCACATAAGAAATATGAATTGTGTGAGCTAGTTGTAGCATTCAAAGAGTTCGATCTAGCATTACGTGTTGTGCGGAGTGATACGTCGTAGAGCAGAAGCTTTTTGGGGGGGTGAACACTGTAACCAGCGTAAACAAACGGCATTTATTGTGAAGCCGCCGCTACGGTTACACTTTCGAAACCCTCGTTGTCAAAGGGTGGGTCAGGCGATCTCACACCTGTTTAATAATGCTGCTACCATCGAGGAAGTGGTGTATATGTGTTTATTTCTGGTTGCCCCAAATGTGGAGTGTTTTAACCCGTTGCTTTAAAAGCTAAGGATATGTTAGCTAACGTTAGCTCTTAACGTTAGCGAACTGAGAGCTGCGTTATATCGCTCGCAGGTTTAAAACACCTCATCCTTTCCATATTGCTGTGAAATCACTTGAACCATAAAAAAATTACCAAAAATGTGTTTATGAGAGTCGAAAAGTCCTAGTAGAGTCACAAATGAAGAAAAATGTAACGTTGTACATAAAGCTAGGCTAGCTAAAGCTAACTAGCTCGCTCGAGTTTTTAGTCATATATTTACAGTGAATAAAAAGAGGTTGTGAGTTTTGTCTGTCACTATACCATTTTATGTTAAAAAATCTTTGACCTGACATGTATTAAAATGCAGTTAAAACAGTAACGATTATTTTTACTCATCAGCTGACTAGGCCAACGTGTTTTGGTTGGCCCCGTTTATTTGCTGGACTAAAACAGTTCCCTTCCAAGTTCTTCATTGCTATTTTACCTTTAGCTTATCAAATATAAGGCCCCCTGCGTGTCCTTATAGCTGTAAGAGCTACAGACTCTGATATGATATAGGAAAACTTGAAATATTTTGTTTATATTCAACTGTCACACCACAACTTCGATGACTGCCTTTGCTTCAGGAAGTAGTCGGTGCCTGATCTTTGCTTTAGTTTTCCGATAGTTAACTAGCTTTAACATGACATGTTCCTTATATTTCACTGTTTAAATTCTAATGTAGCCTTCCTTGTTTTTTGCGAAAGGCAGATATTACAAATTAATAAATCAGTCATGCACTGAAGTATTGGTTCATTTTTTTCAGTTTCATTTAGTTTCATACAAACATAATTTAGTGTGTGAAGAGTTCACTATTGAGTTTAAAACACTGGGTTCATCGTGAGCTATGAATGCTTAGCTGTCATGTCTGCATATTGGTATAGTTTCCTCAAACCTATTGCTTAGTATTTTTTATTTTGTGTAAGTGGAGAAATTGGTTATTAGGTGTGCAAGATTTTACAGGGAGTAACTGGGCGGTCCTGGTTTCCCCCAAACCCTCCCTGTAAACAGCAGGAATCTAATGGCTCCCAAACAACACAGGCCAACTACTTCTACTAATAGAAGCAGGCCTAGTTTCACCCCTGGTGAATAAGCAAGCTGAACTGTGAATTCTTTGGAAAGAGGTGGTGCTCTGCTGTTAACGTGAAACCCCTGATGACTGTTAAGACTGGGGAAACCATTCCAGAGCTGCAACCATATTCCTCAAATCAAGGAGCAGCAGCAACACAGCCCAAGCTGCTCCTGCATAGATCACAGCCTCTGAGGATTAGCAGACATGAATTAATCTCTCACTCAGTCTAACCTGGTTATTCCTGCTGTTGAGAGAAGGAGAAAGATATAAACTCTTCTAATGATGCAGAACACATGTATTGGATGCATTTTAAAAAAAAAGGAATTTTAGATGGAGTTTTTGCGAAATAGAGACACTGATCCAACGGCTGCATCAAGTGACCAAGTCAGAGAAACATATTACCTCAAACAATTTATTTCCAACTCCCCAAACCTTGTTCTTATGTCTCTCATTTATAAAACTTATTCTTTGTCCAGGTTTCATAGCTTCTTATTAGTTAGTGATCATATGTA
>JAUZNJ010033508.1:0-13132 GCA_034780135.1 Jordanella pulchra
TATACATATGTATATATATATAAAGGGAAAAGGAAAACACTACACACACACACACACACACACACAGTTCTAACACAAGAACATGCAGTGCTATACGCATTCAAGCTCTGTTGGAAGCCTTGGAAGAGATTTCTACTTTCCTTATTTTGAACAAACAAGTGATTTCTGAAAAAGCAGTTGTATGCAGTTTCATTTGAGCAGTTTAGTGCTCTTAGTTGCTGTTTCTAAAGGTCATAAATGAATGTTTGACTGAGTGTTAAAAAAGAGACATGACATTTTGGGAAGAGTCCTTATTCTCTCAGCTTTGGTAATATGCTGAAGGTAGGAGCTGTATGTACTTATTCTATCATTTATGAAGATGAAAGTGACAGAGCTTTTCATGCAGGCAGTTTTAGAGGAGTTAGGGTGTCATTCCAGGGTCAAACAATTGTATTAACCTTGGGTGAAGAATTGGGATGATACAAGGAATATGTAACATATTAAATTTTCCTAATTATTATTTTTGTAAAGAAAGCTTGGGTGTTAAATGCAAACTGTATTTTCAAAGCGGTAAAAAAATGTCTCTAATGGTTGGCAGAACAAAGAGAACCAGAGGACTACAGCAGCACCAAATAGTTTAAGCTTCTGGCTGCAGCTATAATGATGCTTGGAGATAGATCTGGCTGAGCCAAGAACAGATGTCCTCACTGGGATGCCGGGGGTCCATCGGATGTCTGAGCCGACAATAACTTGATGCTTGGTGGCATTTATTCATTCACATTAAGTAAAGTTTCCAAAACATTCCAGCAATTTTAGAAAAGTTTACATCATTAGGGAAAAACTATTTAACACACAGTATGGTTTATGTCAAAAACAGAGATTACCATAGAAACAGGTCAAAGTATTCATTTTACTAAATGCACAAAGAAACAAAATAAACCCCTGAACTAATACTTGCTTTCAAAAGAACAAATACATCTCAAAACTATTAATAACATTCATAATTTCACCATTTAAAGACCTTCATCTTACAAAAGCAGCTGACTGGTTAATTATTCCACACAATACACAAACAGTGCTAGTTGTGATTCTGAAAAATATAATCAAGGAAAACACTTGTTATGTGATACCTATGATAAAAATACACTTATTTTATATCCAACCGAAAGAAACTGGGTTTCAAAAAAAAAAAAAAACAAAGAGGGAAAATGCATGATACTTATTACTTTTTGTATTTGTACTCTTGGATGAAAATAAGCAATGAAAGCAAGAAGAACGGAATTACTAATTCACCCGACTGGAAAAGAGAACATTATGAAAAAATAGAAATCTTGTGAGATGAGAGATATGTATAATATCTTCAAGGAGGTTTGTCTTTATTACAATAAGGTGATTTTTTATTCTTGTGATAAATATTTAACCCTCAACAGGAAAAAATGCAGAATCCTATAATTTACTCTATATTACAAGCACAAAAGTTAGTTTCAAATGGGAATTACAAGGAACCTGGCAACGTAGCACTCCTTCCAATAGCAATGCTACAAGCGCCATTCGAGAGAGCTTTACACTGCAGCAGGGATTTTACAAGCTAGCAAGCAAAATATATTCAGCTTGCAAAATGGAGCAGATTTTAATTAAAAAAGACAGAAAACATCATTTGAGGATCAACATCTTGAAGAACACAAAAATCCAAATAATGATGTCGGGAAGGGGATAAGCACATCAGCGACAGCAGGTGTTTCCAGTAAAAAACAAAAGATATGATGCATAAAAGACGGACACAGAGGGTTTCCAGAGAAGAGGAGTGAAGAATTCTCATTTGTTCTTCCCGATACAAATCCTCTTTGCTTAAAATGCAAACAAACCTGTTCAGGCTTTAAACGGAGAAACTTGGAGTACCATCTCAAACTTTTGCATCAGAAATTCAATGAAGATGATCCACCTAGCAGTAAGCTAAGAGAGAAAAAAAAAAATACTGCACAGCTTAATGCTGTAACTTTGGCGTAGCAAAGTCTCAACAACAAAAAAAGATTTAAAGCAGAATGTTTAGCAGAGTCATCTTTTGAGATTGCTTGAATTTTGGTTTGGTCAAAAAAAATAACAAACTTTCTCAGACTCAGTACCAGTAAAAGATTGCCTTTTGGCATCAGCAGAAATATTGTTCCCAAACTTTGACAAGGATGCAATTCTCAAACACAATGTGGTAACAGTTATCCAATTCAGCAACAAAGAGGCGGATGGAAGACATTGGACCTCAGAGACCAACTATAGACTGATCTTCATGGAGTTCGATGTTTTAACATAGCAGTGGATGAAAGCACAGATCTGTCTGATGTTGCTTTGTGTTTGGGTGAGGTTCCCAAATGAACAGTATTTTCGAGAAGAATCACTGTCCTTAATAGCACTCCAAGGCCAAACAAGAGGTGAGGTTATTATGACTATACTTTGGTATTTTTAAAGAAAAATCATCTAATTTGGTCTAAACTTGCAAGTGTTTGTTCAGATTGTGTCCTAAGCATGCGTAGGAAAGTGAAAGGTCTCGTTGGTCTAATGAAAAAAAGAGATCAAAAACCAAATTTCATCAATTTCCAATGAACCATCCATCAAGAGTCCCTCCTTTTCTGTGGAAAGGTGCTGGAGCAAGCTTTCGATAAACAAGCTGAAGGCAATTAAAACGTTCCAAAAGAATATAGCAGCCCTGTGGATACCTGACAGAAAACTCATCCACTCCCCCAAACTCAGAGCAAGAACCACAAGTAATCCAGCTCTTGAGCTGCACTTCAGGCACAGAGAATTACTTAAAGTTTTTGAAAAACTGAAAGATGATTTTGATTCCAGATTCTGTGATGTTAATGAACTTAAGGCCATTTTTAATTTAAATGTAAAAAAACCCTTTTAAGTAAGACGTCTGCAACTTTTGTTGAGTTTTGTTTCTGAAGCCGACTTTTCCACTTTTTGTCTAGGATATGATGTCTGATTTTTATGAGCACATCCACATTTAAGTCAACATTTTGTACCATGAAACTATAAGCGTAAACAGAGAAAGCAGCCCATTTTGAATATCTCATCGGTTGTAGCAAGAAACTACAAAACAGAAAAAAAAAATAGATCACAAAGACAGTCAAGAACATCAGCTACAGCTTCGGCTAATCTCAGTACGAATCTTGTTGAAAAGATAAGGAGATAGCTGTATTTCTTTTTTGTTCATTGGTGGATTTTTTTTTCTTTATTAGGTGACAGCATCTTTAAAAAAATAGAGAGGATCACTGGAGTACCCCATAGGTTTTAACAAATCTGAATCCATTATGTACAGTAGCTATATATCTTGTGTAACTGTTATTTATAATATCTATGCTTGACAGAACAATTATAATCTAATTGAAAAAATATATAACAAAAAAAAGAAAAACATTTTAGATGCATTCACTGCATTAGCTCAAACCATTTTGCCGCTATATTTGTAGGTTCAATTAACTCTCCCCTTCAAAAAACAGAAAAGTAGTAAACTGGCATTTAAAATTAGAATCTACCCAATGCAAACTACAGATGTTGCTATGTAAATTAATTCATGATGGATTCATTCAGTAAAAAGGTTTGTACAATCAAGTCAGTTTTGCAACATGCGTGATCAACATGGTATTTCCAATGGGCTGCATTCATTAGCCTGATCTACGGGTTTGCTTTTAGCATAAACCAGTTTATAAATGGAAAAACATAATCATGTTATTGTGCAGGGCTGTCAACAGGAATTCCAGGTGATTTAGGAGGAATAAATCACAGCTTCTCCAGAAATATTATGAGCTTAAATTCAACCAAAAGACATACGTTCATCCAAGGGGAAAACTGTTTAAGCAGAGTACCAAAACCCTTCTATTTTAACAGCAACTTGATTTTTTTATCTCCCTAAATAACCATAAGAAAGTCAACCTCCAGCACACTCTCTATTCTCTCTGCCCTGGAGGGTTTTGAAAGTTTTTTTTTGACTCTATAAGTGACAGTTTTGTGTGTGTTAAGTACTAACTGCAGAAGTTAGTGAAATCCCAGTGCATCTATCCCAGTAGATTCTTTTTAATACCCCCAAAGATCTCTGAGCCTTTAACCGCAGCACCATGGCATATGGCTGGGTCCAGCCATCAACATGAAACTCCCACAGATGACACATTGATTGGAAGTGGAATAAGTATTTCAGCCACCTTTTCTTGAATTACAAGCCATTTTTGTCAGATGTGCTAAAAAAATGTTAATCCTCCACTTTGACAAGCCTCAAGTCTAAATCTTTCTGCAATGGGTTGCTAGTGTATGTGCATAAGATACTGCTGCTGTGTAACAAATTAAAAAAGGTTCATCCTATTCTAACTATTGGCTTCATAATTAGGCTAATTTGGTTGAGTTATTAATTCTAACAGTAAGCTTCATACAGGAGCCTCTGGAGTCCTTAACGTCCTCCTATGTTAATTTGATTCATTTAACTCATATTAATTCATCTAAAGTTGAACCAGCAGTGGGAAGGAAACTGATTAGCAGCAAAAAGGCTCAATTAATTTACATGCGTGCTGGTTTATTCTTAACAGAATGTCTTAAAGGTAGGTGTTAAAACACATATATCACAGAATTTTAAGTTAAAACCCTTTCTCCAAGGTGAAGGAGTTGTGGCAGAGGTCTGAAATCAGAACCCCTCTCAGAGCCTCTTTAGTATGCTATATGAATACTATAGCATAACAATTGATTACAATGGATCACTAATGAAAAGTTAATTGATACTCTGCTAAAAATATCAAATATTAAAAATGCTTGAGCTACTTTTACTATTAAGAACTGCTGGTTTTAATATTTTGGAAAAGTAATTTATTTCCACTGAAAAAATGTTTTTAACTTAAGTCCAATAAGATTTTTCTAACATTTAAGATAATGGTACGGCCATAAGATTAATTTATTCTAAGGCTCTTTACACACCTTTTCCAGTTGGGAGCCGAAGCCTCAGTATTCGTTTTATATTGTGTACTTGTAGCTGATTGAAAGTGACAAAGCTCATGAGCTGCCTAATGCACCTTTAAGAGATATACTTTCATCCTAAACAGCGTACTTTAAAGCATTAGAAGGACAGAAACTTCCTCTTCAGCAGTTTAAGACAGAAGCTGGCCAATGATGCAAGTGGGACTGAGGAGCTTTTCACATGGGTCAAATATTTTGCTGATATGTCTCCAGTAGGTATGCCCACTCCATGAAAATCAGACCTAATCGAATCACTTCATTTAAAACCAAATATGGCCGTCCTTGAACAGACTTTCAGATTCTTGTGCCTCAGCTGACTGAGCTAATGGATTTTCTGGAGTGAAAAGATGCAGCAGAGAAATCATTTTCTCTGTGCAGACAAAAAAAAGGACAGCTCTAACTGATGGATTACGGCTTTAGATTGACACGGATTACAGTCAGCAGGATATTTGATGGAAGTTTCAGGCAGTTTTAATGAGCAGCTGAAGGTCGCAACACTCGTTTCATGACATGGTTAGCAGCGCGCCCTGAAAAACAATCTGCTAGCTTAAAAGGAAGCGTACACATGAATGAAGTCTGACTTTATATACCAAAGATTTGTGATGAAATCATAACATGCAAACATTTTTTGAAAATGATTACCATAAATGTAAATTTAAGAATGACCTAAAAAGTTTTTTTGTTTTTTTTACTGCTATGAAACGTCTCAAACTAGTAACCTTGAAGAATTAAGTGGGATTACAAACAACATCCATTATCAAATGAAATACTTCAGTACACAAGCTAGATTAATATCATGCAACTATGCAAATAAACAGCATAAGATTAACTTATTTAATTGTATTTTCAAAGTATGTTAATATATATATATATAGGTAGATGTTCTTAAGGTATAAATCTAAGAATAGTATAGACCAAAGTAATGAAATTAACAGACCTGAACGTTTTCTGTTTTTTCATCATCATATTAAGGACTTACTATTCTTATAAAAATATTTCTTTTAACAGAATATCAAAGAAGAATGCCATCAATATGTGTGCCTCATACCCATAGGCCAGTCCAAGAGCCTGTTACCATGGAGACTACATGGAGACAACTGGACAAGACAACATTACTTCTCAGGAAAGTCCATTGCTCCTGGGACATCAAAAGACATGAAAGGTGTTAAAAAATTGTTAACACTAGGAAAAGAGATCCTTCATAAAGATACAACAGACCACAAGTTCGAACTCTTCATTGTTAAGTCTGTGTTAAGACAACTCCCTTGACTGAGTGATTATTTTACAAAATGAGTAAAACGATTTTCCTCTAGACAATTAACAAAACCCATTTTCAAAATAAAATTTGGGGCATTAGTTTATGTCCTCATCTTTCTTGAAGCGTAGAGTTTTAGTAGATATAGAGCTTCAAGCGGTCACTTTAAGAAACATCCATGATTCTTAAGGCTTGCTTGATCAGAGGGAGACAAACTTCGGAGCTGGGTGAAAGTCATCCATCAAACCTAAGGACTGTTTCTTAATCTAAATGGGTAAATAGACTGTGACTAAAATGTTCACTACAAATGATCTACAATCATGATGGTTAAGGTTCATCTACAAATTCCACTGTACCAATATTCATTAAAGAAATTTTGGGCAAGAAAATAAAAAAGGTCAACTGAAGTTTGAGTAAAACTTTGAACCCTTTTCAGGAGCAGACTGAAAGCTCATGTCATGATCCGGGGTTTTCTGTGTTCTTTTTTGGGGCTTTTTCCTGTGCGCCTCATCCCTCTTTCACCACCAGATGGCGCCAGGTCCTGGATGGAGTGGGTGCGGTTTCAAGCGGCACAGCTGTTTTCCTCATCAGCCAGTGTACTAAAGGAATAGCTGCCAGTTCCTCGGCGCCAAGTGTTTGCCAGCTATTGGTATCACAGAGCCTCCTGAGCTTGTCTCTGCGTTTTCTCCTTGTTGTCTTGAGCCTCCTAGTAATTCTAGTTCTCTGTTTCCCTGTTGCCTTTAGGTGATCCATTGGAAAACCTGGACTCACCGATCAGTCCCTGGCTGCCTTCCTGTTCTCAGAGCCCTCCTCGTGATGCCGTGGATTTTACCCAATGGTTGCCCGAGCTCCTAGATCCATCTCTCCGTTGTTCTCAAGTGTCTCCTAGTTCCCACGACTGGCAGCTAAATTGCTCCTCTGTGTCTCCGTCGAACCTGAGCCGACCTGTCCGTTCCCTGCCGCACTCCTCCGTTGCTCCTGGACCCACAAGAGAGACTCGGACCCCGGACTTCCACAACCTCCCTCCTAAACCCAGAACCATCCATCTAACAGTAAGACTAAACCTCATCCGCTCCTATGTCTCCAGTCTCTCACTCCACCTGAACTCACCAGTCTGTTCTCCCTCCACAGAGACTATCAGTTTCCGGTCCCAGCCAGTTTTCCCTGGACCTGGCTTTCGTTGCTTTCCGTTGTTCATTGTTACTTTAATAAATTTCGTTTAACTGATTTTTCGTTCACCTGTCTTGGTGTTCTGCATGTGGGCTCGGAGCTTAAACCCCATCATGACAGCTCACTAAACAGATATTCCTGATTTAAATAGCTTTGTCATTATAATGCAAAATTTTGACTTTTACAAAAAGATATTCAGGGAAAAGTGTTGATCTCATTTAACAGCAGAGTAAAAATTGATGAGTCTGATTGGAGTACCTAATACCAGTCCAGCTTAAGTTGCAAAAACAGTCTAACTCAAACTAGGACCCTAAAGACCTCAAACTTGAGATGGACCTCCTCCTCAAAAACAAACACTATGAATGTTGTAAAATTTAAAGTCTTTGTTCTAATTGTTGTAACAATTTAGATTAGAAAACATAATTTTTAAATTGGTAATGATCACTATGGCTAGTCATAGCTTACCACACCATCACAGTTAATGCTGTCTGAATGTAAACTTTTGAATCAAACAAGAGAAACTGTGCCCTTGGGTTTTGATCAAGAATGAGCACTAATCACATCATAAAGGAAAAATAATAATAAACCTGTGAATATTTTGTAATAATGCACTAACTGTGATGCAAAGATGTCACAGGATCTTGTATTTCCTCTGTAAGGCTGTTGAAAAATATTCTCAGGAGATATTTTTTATTTAATTTTTTTTTTTGTAACTTGAAGGGATCTGTGTCCTCTGAATTCGATAAGTGTATTTCAACTTTCCAACAGTCTCCCTCTCCCTCTCTGTATGTGTGTGAATGCTGACACCTCCAGGATATGATGCTTCATTTTAAGCTACTTAGGCATTCTTGCTCACCCATGGAGCGTCCTGCAGGGAACACAGTGAAGATTCAAAGGCCACACGCTACTTTTCCAACATGTTTGGTGCACATACTGGAATTGGGGCTACCTTCAGGGAAAAAAAAAGTGACTCAGTAATTTGAGCCTTTGGTAGGTAAAATTGGGTATGAATCAATATATTTTAGTCTCACTTCTCCGATCTATGAGAAATAAAAGACAAACATGCAATCGTTTCTTGAAAAAACTTACGGTAAACACTGCTTCATGCACTTTTATACTTTAGGCAGATTTCACTAACAAGACAAAGCAATGAGGGGCAAAGATGGACAGGTCAAAAGGCCAAGCCTATTAAATACTAAACTATTTAGACAGACCTGACAAGAAGAATCAACACAGATATTATAATGCCAAACAGAATCTGGCAGAGGTTAAAACCTTCATCATGTTGAGCCCCCATCATTAGATGACCTGTGTGTATATTACAGAGGATATGTCATGGCAGGAAGTAGTCTCTGATGTCCTTGAAGGATTTTTTTTTTCTTTTTTTTGAGGGGGGGGCACTAGAAGAAAAGAAGGCGATCATAACTATTATAGTTTCTGAGATCAAATGTGGAGGAAAAGCCAACTCCATTAATAGAGGTTATACTTTTTTAATGCTGTTCTGCAGGTTTGTTTGACTTTTGATCCTTGTGATTCTGCTTCATCAGAGATAAAAGAGTCTTATGCTTCTGACCAGCTCAGTGATAATCAATGCAGACAAAATCTTGGAAATGCCTTTGTGAAAATCCTCTGTGTGTACAGTGATACAGTTAGTGACACAAGGAAAGCCGTTAAATTCATTCATGTTGAACACTGTAGTGGATTGCTCTAACTTGTGTATTAAGAGTCACAACACAGCAGCATCCCTCACACTCAGCAGTTGGTCTTGTTAGCAAGTATAATTCAGTCAGCACCTAACCTCATTGCCAATATGCTGAAGCTCCCTCCGATTCTTACTTACATTTCTTTAAGAATGGGCAACCAGCTTGTAGGAGGAACTCCAGCAGCAGCAGCAGACGCTTCGGCGTCATGTAGCCAATTTTACCACTGTGGAGAAAAATGAGCCCTGGAAATTCACTGAAGGTCAAAGTAATATCAGCAAAAGAAAGACTAAAATAATGATTGCATTAACATGCAGCTGGGGAGCTCTGTGCTCTTTACAGAGATCCAGGGAGGAGGGGGTACAATGGTCGCTTACTCTGTATGCTGCCAACAAGCTCGAGGGGGAGCGACACACACACAAAACAAATATGAAAGCAAGTTTTGGCTCTCAGAGGCATGCATGCTTGCAGCTTTGCACACTAATATTCACAGTATCTTGAGGGAGAAATGTGCATAGGACCTTGGTTTTCTGCTGACTTTATATTTGACTTATTTTATTTATTTTCACAATGTAATTGTTTATTTCTGCATGAGTGCACTTTTATATTTTTCAAGCCTCGTCCTTTTTTGTTTCCTTCCACTGAGATTTCCATCAAATCACTCCTTCATTCATAAGCGTGTGATTTATCTTCATCCCAACAGTAAAATTGAAATATAAACATTTTAACTTAAAAAAACATTTTTTTCGCCCTTAAAGCACATTTTTTTCATTGGTCCCTGCAACAGTAAAAGACACCTAAACCTCCCTGATTCCATTAACTTCCTCCATCTCCACCCGGGGAATGTCTGCTTGCATCCAGGCCGGTTGGGAAATGCAATCCCTTCAGGTCAGCCCATAGGCCTCGGTCCAGCTGGCTGTCTCTGATAAGTGTCTAAACAGAGACAAAAAAAACCCTGTTGTCTCTTTGAAATGTGAAAGAGCAGTGATCCAAAAAAACGTGCAGAATAAACAAACTTCTCATCTAAACTTTCTTGCTTGGAACAGGGAGAAAAAAAAATACCCATGATTGGTTTTGTTGATCTTGTTTCTGTGGTCATCAAAGTTCAGCTCAACAGGAGAGTGAGGGGACGTGGGCTGACTGGGAAAGGCTTGGCCCTCGTTTCTTAGTTGTATCCACTTCATAGATGCGTTACAGTGGCTGCACTGCAGCACAGGATGCACCAAACATACCGCCAATGTTACAGTCCATTTCGCATCAGATCCCATGATATTTAGACTCTTCCACCTGAAATAAAACATCCTGTTGTTATCTGAAAGGAGCAGAATTTTCTGTTACAAGAAGAAATCTAGGCCTTTCTTGTAACATTGCATGGAGTACTGCTTAATGCAGTTTGTTTTTTTGGTATTTTCTTATGCAATATTACCAAAGCAGAGATACAGAAAATACAATGTCACCATGTATCTAAACTGCATTTAAATGTGATAAGGAACAAGCCCTCACTATAAAGACTTTTCTTGGTAAAAATAGGATTGTGGTTAATCACACTGGCCTACCAAACCTGAATACCAAGGAGTAACATTCGTTCTTTACCAAACCTTACGAATATGTTTAACCCAGTCAGAGTTCTGTTTCTGGAGCCAGTAATGCTAGTAGGAATCCAATCCAGGACCTTAAAATTCACCCCAAATAGGTAACTGATTTTCAGTGTGATTACTTCCGAGGTCCCGGTGAACACACAGCTAGAAAAGAATTTGTGAAGTAAGCGGCACATTGAAATGGTTGACGAAGAGAAGAGGAGAACTGAGAAAGAACAAAAATATAAAAAAAAAAAAAAATATGCAGATGTCTTAATGGGCTATGTGGAATCATGGGGAGGTGCAGGTGTAACACTACAATTAAAAGCCAAATCAGCACCAGTCACACCCATGAGAGGGACTTTCGTTGTTGTTGTTCTTTTCTCCTCAGTGAGCACATACCTGGAACAATACTGACCCAAAAGCAAAATACTGCTAGGTACTTTTATCGTAGTAGCACAATAAATGCACTCTGGTAGTGTTGGAATACATCTAACAGAGCAGAAAATTAGCCTGGGGTTTTGTCATATTTCATTGCCCTCCTTATGGCCATCATGTATTAAGGTAAGGTGGGTATAATTCCTATCAAAATAAGCTAAGACTTGATGATCTGGTCAAACAGATTATACCTTCATCTGCCCTTAGACAAGCCTGGATTTAAAGAGATAATTTTCAAATGAGCATTATGTGAAATAAAACTTTCTTGCTCCTGCAGACTAAAAGCATGCTGACTCCTATATCAACATATAAAACACATAAAATTATTGAAAAACATTCAATGTTATTCTTGCAAGTTTCCGAAAAGCAACATGCACAAACCTTTAACTCTTCTTAGGGTAATTTACAAAAGAAGGACAATTACTAACAAGTTAAAAGAGGCTTATGCCTGCAGTTTAACAGGCAGGATTTAAAACCACTAAATGACTTTGCTAATATCTACCTGTCAGGTTTCAGCAAGAAAACCCTGTTTAGCTGTTCTAAGATTTTCTGGAAAAATCTATGAGAGTAGAAATATTTACTAGTACCAATTAAAAAAAAAAACAAAACACCTTACCATAGGGTAAATGCAAGGGCAACTATCCTAGGCAGTTAACTAAAAAATGTTGATTCATCAGACCCAAAAGGCACCTGAAAACGTAATTTTTTTCATATGTGGTTTGGCTGCTCTAAAAAAAAAACTCCATCCATTCATCTTTTAACTCTTGTTCATCAGTGTTGTGGGGCCTGATGCCCATTTCCAGTGGTCTATGGGCCAAGTATGAGGTGCACACTGGATTGCAGGCCAGAGACATACAACCAGACACCAAAGGGCAATTTAGAGTCACCAATCAACATAACAGTCATGTTTTTGGACTGTGAAATAAAGCCAATTATCTAAGTACACACGGGAGAACATGCAAACTCTGCAGAAATAGCTTAGGTCAGGATTAAGGATATGCTGGCACACCCTCTTGCTGCAAGGCAACAGGGCTACAAACTACACCAGCATGCAGCCTTTCACAAAACTCTTTCACACAAAACGAATGTGATTTAGCTGTGAAGATGGAAGCAAGAAGAGATAAAATGAGAAAGAATCATGGAGAGGTCAAAGTGACAGGTTTGACCTTAAAGAGGTGAAAGATTCATTTTTTTATTATATACATAAATTTGCAAATATATATATATATATATATATATATATATATATATATATAAATAAATATATATATATACATACATATATATATATACATACATATATATATATATATACATATATATATATATATATATTGTTTGACTAAATAGACCACATAAAGAATGAGTATGAGTACTTACTGTACTACTCGTACTGTACTCGAAATGTGGTGGGCGTGGGATGAATTTTAATCATAGTAGTATGCCTTTTGAATATGTTTGTCTTGTCCAACCTTTTGTTGATGCATTTTCCACTCATTCTCAGCATTGGCTCTGAATGAAAATGCATCCCATTATAGTCTGCCTGGAAGCACTTCCAAAGCTTCTCTAGACAATCATCAGAACTCTGGCTCAAATATCTGAGCTTGTCTCCATGTTTGTCTGGGCATCTATATCAAAGCGGCATTAATGAAATGCAATCATTCAGTTTGAAAATAATCATTTATTTAAAACATGTACTGCATCTTCACATTTAATAAATTTAACTTCATGTATTTTATTTCAATTCAATTTTCAATTCAGTTTATTTATATAGTGCCAAATCACAACACTTGTCATCTCAAGGCACTTCACAAAGACAATTCATTCAAATCACACAATCAGATTAGTTAAAAGTTTTCTACCTAAGGAAAACCTGCTGATTGCATTGAATCATTGACTCGACAGCAATCCCTCACACTAAGCATGCATGTAGTTACAGTGGAAAGGAAAAACTCCTTTTTAACAGGAAGAAACCTCCAGCAGAACCAGGCTTAGTGTGAGCGGCCATCTGCCGAGGCCGA
>JAUZNJ010033509.1:0-13132 GCA_034780135.1 Jordanella pulchra
TGAGGGCTCCAGCCCAGGAGACCCAAGGCACACTCTGCTGGAGGAAAGATGGAGCGACAGGCTCCGGATCCCAACAGGTGCAAGACAGACCTCTACAGAAGATCCTTCCTGCCTACAGCTATCAACACCTAGAACAACTGGTTAGTTACTACAGGATTTAATTTCCCTTTGGAAAAAAATAAAGTGTTTATGGATTGGATTGAAGTTGTTGTATATCTTTTTATTATGCTTTTTGTTAATGCTGAGCCTTCAAAAAGGCTGCCAATGTTCTCAAATGTGTTCTGTTTTGTTCATAGGTTAAAAACTGGAAATGAGAAAACACACCGCCCTTGCTGTCATACATTCGGCCTTACTAATATGTAAAGAAACTCCTCTTTTGATTGTAAGTACCAAAGGAAATTAACCCCTCCCAGGCCTCTTTAAAGGCAATTTTCTTCTAAATAGATTTACACCTTTTGTGTATTTCTTTGGTGCCCTTTATGGACATTTTTATTGACACAAAATAAGGCAACTTTGTGTCTTCTTTTCATAAACACTTCAACACCGAAGAGTCGAATAGATACCTGTTGGGAGTGATCAGGTATGGTGCTCTTACTGACCGGAAGATTATTGACTTTTTAAGTTTCTAAGCAGTCGGTGCTCGGTCAGTTCAGTCAAATAGAAAATTGTCCATTTCCAGTCAGTAGACATTTTTTTTGGTCCACCTCTGCTTTCTTTCAGGACTTAACCTTTTTTCCTTTACAAAGTCACCCCAGTCAATCTTTATCCCTTTTTCTTTGATATAGAAATTGTAAAGGCCTTTTCTATTTTGGAATTAAAACCACTTTGTATCTGTTGTTTAACAGAAATTTAAATTTAAATGAAACAATCGTTGATCAATTGGTAAAGTTTTAAATAGATTTCTAAAGGTAAGTTGGCTTTAGGTTGTCTTTTTAATTGATGGAAGGAAAACTATTTGAGTCACTGGATTTTATCATATGTTTCCACAAATTTGAACATGAACAACCCCTAAACATTTTCATAAAATGTACATATTCCTATCATTTTCAAAATGGGAGTGTTCCCTGTTTTATGCATAAGACCGTGAATGTGAAGCTAAACGAGCATAATTTAAAGCTGTAACTTAGCTTGTTACACATGCACACTGCCATGTTCTAAATCATTGTGACCCATGTCGGGCGTAAATGTTGCAACAACTAAGATGTTTAGCCAGAACTGTCTGTGAAAAATGCTGAAGTTCTGTTTCTGTCATTGACTGCACTGAGAAAATTGTTGACAGAGAGAAGCACTTGCTCTTCCTAAACGCCAAGCTCTTTGATGGCAGCAAGCTACAAAATGTGCATTTTTGGCACTCCAAATTGTAGCAATCAAAGCTGTTTTCATGAATTTGGTTCTCAAAGATATGTCTGTCACAGCTTCTCTGACACTGATGCACTTTTATTGAGCGTCATTTGTTGTGGGATTTCTTTTCATCTTGTCATAAGAGTCGTTTATTTAGAGGCCAAACAGGGGAAAAGGAGGCTTTTCCATTACACTGCAAAACAGACTCTTCTACTGTGTGACTTTTTCAAGCAGATAAGTCATTCAGGGGAGATTGCTCTACCTAACGATTTTAAAAATGTAAAAGCCATGTTTCAAAACAGCAGAAATAACAATGTAACATCAATAAAAAACTCTGGGCTGTGTTATCTATTTGGAAAATCATCCAGTTGGACGAAAGAATTGTGATGTAAAGGTATTTTACAGCAAGAGACAATGCACTAATAAACCCCCAAAAGGTTTCTTAGCAAAGTAAAAATTATCTTGGAAAGTGATATCTGTTATTTTAATCTTATAAGGCAGCATATTCTTTTCAAAGTAAAAAAATACAGATAAGAACAATGACAAAACAGAAAAAAAATCTATTTCCAAGCTCCAGGATCATTATATATACTAAGCATGGATGTAGCAACAGTCAAGAAAAAAAGTTATTTTAATAAAAGGAACCTCCAGCAGAACTGGGTTCAAATTGAACAACCTTCTGCCTGGAAGTTTGGGAAGACAGACTAGAGAAACTAAAGGAATAAACCAGTCCAGGATTACTGTCTATGTTAGAGAAAGTGATGCCATCACTAGGCAGAGCACCAGGCCAGATATAGCTACCATAATGAGAACAACAAAGAAAAACATGATTTTCATGCAGGACAATGATCCATCACATGCATCCAAATACTCCAGAGTCTGGCTGGTCAGTAAAGGTCTAAAAGAGGAATAAAATAATGACATGGTTCACCTGATCTGAACCCCATAGAGAACCTGTGGTCCCTCATAAACTGAGATCTACAGGGAGTCTGGGAGGCTGTGGTGCTGCAGCAACGGTGATCATAAACAGCTTGAGCAACTAACAGGATCTATGGATGGAGGCTGTGGAGGGTCATCGTAAAGAAAGGTGAATACATTGGTCACTGATTGGTTTTTGGTTTTGTTTTTACATGTCAGAAATATTTATTTCTAGTTTTTGTTTGTTATATTGGTTTGCCTGAAAAGTAAAAGACTGTATTCCATTCTACTTGTTTCTGCTCTTAGAAGTTCTAGTAAACCTGCCATCTTGAAGTAAATTAATCTTTAGGAACATAAAATTATATTATATTATAGGACCCTTATTCACAAAGATTTTGTTTCCTCTCAGAAATGGAGAGAATCTAACTTATTCTAAAAATCCCAACTAGTTTTAGCTAAAGGGTAAATCAGCTAGCTGATGAGAGAGATTATATGCGAAAAAACAACTTTTATCTTAGTGAGAAGGTGTGGTTGACTTTGTTGCAAAGTGTGATGCTGTCTTCTACAAGCTGTGATCGGTTGATAGAAGAAACAAAATATACCATAAATATGCTCTTAGTAATGGAGAGAAATGAACCGTCCACAGAAATTAGACTGGGTGATGAAATGTGTGTCACGATGATAAAACTCAGCTAAATTAAATCAATTACCAGAAAAAAATGCCAACTCAGAAGCAACATAGTGGATACTAGACTTTATCAGGGAGAAAGCAGCAAAAATACTTTCACCTCATTTACATCTTCCTTCTATGAATAAACAGTGTATATTACTGTACTTTATCTTCTATTTTCTGTGACTTATTTCAATTATTTTGAAAGGTTTGTTATTGAGACATTTTAACATCTCTAAATAAAATTTCAATTATTATTTACTATATTACTTATACAGTTTTACAATTTTTATTCAAAATTCTTTTCTTTTTATCATTTATTCTACATTATCTGACTTTAACCCAGCTTCAATCAACATACCTGCTGTAGGGAGATGGAGAGACGATAAAACCTAAAGGTCCTGAAGAAGCCTTCAGGTTGTCTCTACCACTGAATTTGAAATATGCTGTCGGAAAAACTGCTCTTTATCTTTTCCTTTTTTTTAGTGACAATGTTGGTTATTTAATTATAAGTGTTAAGTTTTCTGTGTTTTTACAATGCTGAACCTCCTTTTTAGTTTGAATATGAACTATCAGATTCAGCTACATAGTTTCCTTGCTTTTCCCAAAACTTTTGAAAAATATGTAGTCTTTTCTCTATGAAACAGAATTTTAGAAAAAAGGAAAAACGGCATTCAGTTGAGCTGCTATGAAATGTGTAAGACAGGAGTTATTTTACAAAGACTGAAAACCCAATTTGAGGCTGGTCTCACTTGAAGTAGCCTTTAGCTTAACTTTTAAGTGAAAGCTAGCAGCTGTTCCTTATTGATCTTAAACACTTAGGACTTCAAAGATTATATGAACCCACGCTTTTTTGGTTCGGCTTCACTCTTCCTCATCATCAGTGGAAGTGTTTCTAAGGCTTTTCTCAGATAGAAACATTTGGATCTGCTAAAACAAAGATAACTTTTATTTCTTATACACATTAAGACCACTGCATTTCTATGCAGGTGTAGATCAGTCTCCCCCTTATTGTTTGCAGCTGTAAGTAAAACTGGCTGCTCGACTTAAAATGAGTGAGAAACTATACCACTTCACTGAATGACTCTTTTCTACCTTAATCCTGGTTAAAATTGTTCATTGTATGATGATGTTAGCGCTTTCTTTTATGATAACAGCAGGAACAGTTAATAGTTTTGTTTTGCTACCAAATCATGGTAAGCTGTATCTTTAGCCACTCAAACAGAATCTTCCGACAATTAAAGGCATAGAAAGTACCATATCAATAATAAACCAAGTAATTTTTTTTAAACAGGTGGAGGTGCTGGTACAAAGTCATCTGTCTAATCTTTATAAGTAAAGAAACTCTAAGGTGATATTATACTGAGAAGAATGTACATTGTCTTTATACCTATTTAGAAAAATGTATTTAGGATTAATCCTATCATTGAACAACTATAGAGCCCCCAGTCAATCCAAGGGGTTGAAAAACCTCAAACCTTAATATTTAAGAAACTTTAATTGAGTTTGGCCATTCCACAGATACTATTAGTGTGCAAAAATGTGCAGTTAAATACAAAAAATATTAATAATCTTCCTATATTGTTGTCTATTTTCATCTAATAAAATTAAAGTAACATGGAAATACTAAAATAAGCATTTTTGGCTCAAAAACTAATCTGTGACTAACATATCTCTTAACTCTTTTTCAGTGATTTATACAAGAGTTTATTTAATGGTGGCTTCATGTTTACAAACGTTTCATCTGTGGACTCTCAACCTTTTGCGGCACAGCAAACACAGCTTTCTGTTTAAGATGGGCAAAAGGTTCTTAATTGGTTTAAGATCAGATGAGGAACTTTGGTATGCTGTTATTCTCTGATCTTGGAAGCTCTTTCTTACATATTGAGTATTGTCTTACATGAAATCAACTACCTACTTGAATCATAAAGACTTCTACTTGTTCCACTATAACAATAAATTTTCTTGTGCAAATGGTAGTGGGTTTGATTTAGGGCTTCATAATCTATTGAATTACAGAAATCTTTGCAGTATCATTGTGTGCAATGTCACAACTGCACAGAACTGTTTGGAGGACATATCTGTCATAGTTTGGAGGTTGATTTTAAGGCTGCTTCAGAATACTCCAATGTTTTACTCTTACCCATTCCTGAGTGGTTTTTAGTTATGTTTCTGACACTGGGCAGTACATTTCTCTCAAGAATAATTTGATAGTCTTAAGGTTTTATTGTACCCTGCAAAGATTCAAGAATAAATATCACATACCAAAAATCCTATTAGAAGGACTTTTGGAGTCACTTTGACCTTAGTGGTCAGTGTTATCTCAAATGATCCTAACTGGAGTTATTTAGCTTACTTAATGCTTACATTTATATCTATGAAACATAGTATATTCAAAATTATAATCTCTCTTTGATTAACCATCTGTTTGACAGCAATGAAATTAAAAGATGCTGTGATGCAATTTGGAATAAATTCATCACAAATAATATTTTTTATATTTTTAAAATGGTGTTCAATGTATTCCAATTTTTATTAACTTTTTTTTATATTTAAATTCATATTCATACTGTTTTTATGGTAGTGGCAGCACTATGATGACAGGATATTGCAAAGATCTTGCTGTTGGAACAGATCCTTTCACTTCTACTACTAGACGGTGTGGATGTTTCTGGTGTATGTATGTGTGAAGCTTCATGTTGCCTCTTCCCCTCAGGGGCGGCAGGCAGTTAGCTACTGACAGCAGCAGTAGAAATACTTAAAAGGTCTCCAGAGGCAGAGAAGAGTCCCCAGTTTGTTTCTCACCTAGTATCGGTGTTCTGGCCACTTACCTGCTTAAAAAGCTTGAAGGAATGTAGATTTGCTTCTCTTCTTTCCTTCCAGAATTAGTGTGCATTCAGCAGGGCTGATCATCACTTACTGCCTTCATTCCTAAGTGCAGCTATTGGTTCCTGTGGTCCTTATTGCCTTCCTCATTGGGTTTCCATGCGAGCACTTCCTATTAACCTATGACATCAAACTGCAGCAATTCATTCTACCAAACACAGCTTTGGTCTAATATGCAGCTACCTTCTCTTTTTCTCTTCCAGATCCAAGAAACCATTAATCTGGAATATAACCAAACTTACCTACATCTGATTTCCATCTTCTAACCAACTTCGCTCACTCGACAATTTAAACAGAGAAGATAACCACTGTAATCAGAAATTCTTTTAAACACTAGTATTCTTATGTCAATTGCTGAAAATGCTCCAGAATCAAAATGAATCTAAAATGGCAGACAATAAACATACAGCTGGATATGAAATAAACTATTTGAGATTTACTGGCACAGTTAAGACCCATGGCTAAATACAAAGGAGAGTCTTTGCAATATTTGAAAGTTTCCCTCCACCTAATAGAGCTTAAGCTATTTAAAAAAATAACTCACCAAAGTTGGCTAGGAATTTTTCCATTGTCATGATCCGGGGTCCTCTGTATTCTGTTGTGTATTTTGTTTCCTGTGCGCCTGTCCTTCTTCCACCACCAGATGGCGCCAGGTCCTGGACGAAGGGCGGTGCGGCTCCCAGCGGCACAGGTGTTGCCCATCTAGCCTCATCAGTCCCTGTACCTAAGAAGCAGCTGCCAGTTCCTCGGCGCCGAGTGTTTGCCAGCTCTTGGTACCACTGAGCCTCCAGATTCTTGCCTCTGTGATTTCTTGTCGTTGCCCTGAACCTCCTAGTAACTTGGTCCTCTGTTTTTTTCCCTGTTGCCTTCAGGTAATCCCCTTGAAGATCTGGATTCACCGTGTCGAACCTGGGTACCTTCCGGTTCTCAAAACCTTCCTCGTGACGTCGTGGATCTTACCAACTGGTTGCCCAAACTCCCAGAATGCACTCTCCGTTGTTCTCTTGAAACTCCTGTTCCCACGACTGGCAGCAGAACCACTCCTCTGAGTCTCTGACGAACCTGAGCCGACCTGTCCGTTTCCTGACGCACTCCTCCGTTGCTCTTGGACCCTTAAAAGAAACTCGGACCCCGGACATCCATAACCTCCCTCCTAAACCCAGAACCATTTACCTAACAGTAAGAAACATCCTTACTCGTTTCTGCATTTCCGATCTCCTACTGGGCTTGAACTCACCATTCTGCTCTCTCTCCTCAGTGACCGTTCCAGCCGGTTTCTCCTGGACCATGTTGTCGCTACATTCTCATTGTCCGCTTTAACTTAATAAATTCTATTTTACTGAATCACGCTCTCTTGTTTTGGGTGTTCTGCATGGGGGCCCCGAGCTTAAAAAGACCCAAATTGACATCCACATGGGAAAACTTGAAACAATAAAAGCATGGAAAATTAATTCTTCTAAGAATTGACTCAAGGGATATTATGTAAGTTTTTAATGCAAAATATCTTTATAGTATCCTTTTTATTTTACCCTTTAAGACTAAAACATCGTTTGTAGGGACAGACTGACACCTCAGTAGTTCAGCGCCGATGCATCTATAAGTCTGTAATCAATTTTCCTGAATTTACTTCTGGCTGGAAATTCCCACACTGTTCAACAGATGTGGCGTCAAACAACCGAAGCCTATATATATACTCAAGCCATCAGGTTAAGACTAGACTCACTTGATGAGATGAATGAAGTCTGGTGCTGCTGCTTGGGTGGAAAGAAAGCCAGCAGCTGCATGGCCCTTTCTGGAACCACTTTGACACCCCTGCCTTATAGGGTTTTCTAATGATACTGCCACCTATGGCTAAAACACTAAAACTGCAGCCCTCTCCTTTACTTGACAAGTACTAAGAAGTACTTTTTTTCTTTTTTACTTTTTCCAATTTACCTGGAGTTGCCATCAGTGTCCTAGTTGAGCTGGATGCCGTTTTTTGTGAGTATCAACAAAGTCCATCTTAAGTATATATATAGGCTTCGGTTGTTTGACGCCACATCTGTTAAACAGTGTGGGAATTTCCAGCCAGAAGTAAATTCAGGAAAATTGATTACAGACTTATAGATGCATCAGCGCTGAACTACTGAGGTGTCAGTCTGTCCCTACAAACGATTGTGGCAGTGTGGGGTCCTGTCACTATACCTCCAAATGATGATGCGCCTTGGCTACTTGGCCAAGGGGATATCCCTTTGGCTGACTGGTTAGCGCGTGCGACTTTCACCCGGGAGTCGTGGGATCAAATCCTGCCCGGGGCCCTCTGTAGTGTGCACCTTGCCACATGATGTTTTAGTCTTAAACGGTAAAATAAAAAGGATACTATAAAGATATTTTGCATTAAAAGAGAGAGAGACAATGCACTAATAAACCCCAAAAAGGTTTCTTAGCAAAGTAAAAATTATCTTGGAAAGTGATATCTGTTATTTTAATCTTATAAGGCAGCATGTTCTTTTCAAAGTAAAAAAATACAGATAAGAACAATGACAAAACAGAAAAAAAATCTATTTCTAAGCTCCAGGATCATTATATATACTAAGCATGGATGTAGCAACAGTCATAATGTGCCATAATGCCTCTTTAAAGTGGCCGTATGCAAATCCACTATTTCAGTTTTTTGTTTATGAAAAATACCATTATTTTATTTGGTGTTGTTCTATTATATGAAATGTCAAATAAAACACACAAGAGGTTCCGGTTGTAATCTAAAAGACCAAAAAAAAAAAAAAAACAGAAAGAAATGGGTTATTGTTACTTTTGGTTACTTTTTCCATTTCATGATTCATATTACATTTTCTTCAAGGAAAGAATTATAAATTAGGCAAAAAAAACAAAAAAAAAAAACAAAAAAAAAACAAAAACAAAGCATAAACTCCTCTAATTCTTTTTGTCACAGGATTTAGCCTATGGTTTCAAGTGGACCATTGTTAATGATTGCTTTAGACCCACTATTGTTGGTGCCAAATTCATGACCTTAATAAATAGATTTAAAAATCTCTAAGGTAAGGGACCATTAGAAACTCAGCATGCAATTAGCAAAGAATAACAATGCCATGTGGTGTGTAATTAGCAACAAGGATCAACCCCTTTCCTTCTTATTATGGCACAATGACCTCAACACATTTCATAGAAATTAATTTAGGGCTGAAAACCAGCTGCATCACCAGAAAGGCTACTCAAATTGTAAGGACTTTCTGGCCATTATGCCCTTTGACCAGCAGAAATGCTAATAAAAGGTAAGCTTATTACCCTGGCTACTCATATTTCTAATGAAACTGCTTCATTTGCATCCTCACATTTTCGCTTTCAAATAAAACGTAATGCTCTGACCTCTGGTCATGTTTCCTCAAACATAATTATAACTGGTGCTGCTGTGACCCCATTCGATTTCTTGGGTAAGTTCCTAAATGAACCTACAGTTCCTTTAGAAGTGGATTGTTTTCTATAGACATCGATTTCCTTTGAATAGACTTAGTAGCTATTCAGAACACTTATCTAAGAAGCAAAGTATTGGTTCACATTACAGCATTTGGATTTTTTAATATTAATTGTCTTCATGTCATATACAATTATTGTTAATCTACCTCATAAAATCCTATGCAAATACATTGTAGTTCTTTCCTGTAATGTTATAAAATGAGAAAAGGTTCAAGAGGCATCAGTGCTTTAGGAAGACCCTGCTTATGCACAGAAAAAATCTGGAAATTGTATGTGCACTGTAAATGAACTTTTAATCACTTTGAGAAGCTAGTAAATGGATTAAGAGAAGGAGAGATTCAACCTTCATGAACTCCGACAAATTACGATGTACATTAGCCATCACCCATCTCAAACAGCATCAAGTGTTCTCTTCTCTCAGGGGAACCATAGTCTGATGATGACGAATACTGGCAGCTGTGTCACAGTGAGTGTAATTCTCAACCTCTTCTATCCATACATGATAAAAAATATGAGAAAGTTAGCGACACAACCAATCCCTGTAGAAAAGTATAATATATATTATATAATAGGGTATTTTTTATTAGTATGCATTCTGTTGGAGTAATTGATTCCAAGTGTTTAGTTTTATTGAGCTTAATTAGATCAGAACAAAGGGTTTCACGGTGGAGCATTGGTGCCACTGTTGTCTTTCACCAAGAAGGTCCTGGGCTCAAATCCCAGCTTTTTTGCATGGACTGTTTTCCCTATGCATGACCGAGTTCTCCACGGGTACTTTGGCTTCATTCAAGTATAAACATATTACTGTTAAACTGTTAATTGGCCTTTCTTAATCTCCTTAAGTCATCAGTATGCGTACGCATGATTTTCTTTTTTTGTGTGTGTCTCTGTGATACCGTTTTTAGCTGGGGACTTAGGTGTTGTCCATCTCTTGTCCAATGACAGCACCACCCATCCATCTTCTTACCGTGTGTTTTTGCAGCTAACACATTTCAAGCAATCTGTGTAAAAGTATATGTTGTAAATGTTTGTTGATGTTTTATATTTAGATTTTTCCAAACATTCTGTGAAAATTGATTGCTACTTTAGTCATGAACACTTCTTTTTTACAAAAACCTGTTTTTTTCACTTCCCTTCCCCTAGTTACCTGCAGAACAATAACTTTACTTTGATAACTAGCTTAGACAACAGCCTTCCTTTGACACTGAACAGTCTTTGTGAACTTTTAAAGCCTTTGCTGACCCCATATCAGGGTTCTGTCATCCGTCAAACAGTGAAGTTAGTTTTTTTTTTATCTTAAATAACATTTCAACCCGCACTCATGAAAAATATTTCTTTTTCCTTTTTATCAAATATATATATATATATATATATAACATCTAACTTTTCAGTTTGATCACCTCTTGCCAAAATCTGTCTTTAAGGCTGCTCATTTTTGCACTTGGAAGTTGACTCACAGTATTTAGCCACTGACTTTTCTGAAAGTAAGATTAATCCATTGTTTTGACAAAAGCATCAGCATTTCACTGATTGGAGTTTGGTGCGGGAGAGGCCTGGTGATGTTCATCAGATAGATTTTTAATTGAAAGACCAGCATAAATTAAGTGCAGTCAACAGAGCAAAGCTACAATAACTGTGACATTTGACACACACTCGTAGACACACATCTACACACACTGCCTTACAAGTCTTAATTAAACTTCCTCCCTTACAGTGCCTCTGAGATTAAAAAGTCTCAGGGACGAATTTAACCCTCACCTTCAACAAAGGGCAGTTTTCAGGTGAGGACAGAGACAGGACTCCTCTGTCAAATCCCCTTGGTTCCATCCAGCTGGAGGGTTAGACTACTAATGTTAATGAGGTAAAGGCACCCTGCCGTCCCATGAGCAAACACCATCTTCTGCTCTGTCCTGACAAACCTCATAGCCACTCAGCAATGTATAAGAATACCCCTCAAAAAGGCTTTGGTAATAACACTCGATTTGACTTTGACAGTGTTTTAAATTTTGTGTTAACCTTTATTACTCTAATCAATTAACAATGTCTTCGCTACTGTAACACATTTGGCTGTTTCATTCAATCTACCAGTGGTCCTAAAGATTTAACCATAAGTAATGTCATTTCTGTATACTTGGGTTATATCAATAACTGATTCTTAAGATTTACATACAAGGTCTGAAGAGACAATCAGATTTTTTATTAGCAGATTTTTCACTGAACACATGTCAGATTTGTTGTGTGTTTGGAAAACAAATTAAAATTTGAATTAAGCTCAAATCATGGTCAAACTGTTAACCTGGCACAGTTATGGAATAAATTGTATTCAAAATAGAAGAAGGTTGAACATCTTTTTTTAGCTTGGGTTTATGATATCTTCTGGATTCATTTTACTGCTTTGAGTCCTAATGTAATCCTGTCAATCTTTTCTTTTTTTTCTTCTCTCTATTGTTGTCTTGTAAATGCTGGTCATGTCTTTAGAATCTACTATTTGTCATGATCTGTAGTTCTGTGCTCCTTTTTTTGAGCTTCCTGTTGTCTCTGTGCTCTCTGTGTCGTCCTGTCCTCCCTTGATTACCCCTCAGGTGTGTCTCGTTTCACTGATTACCTCCTTGTGTATTTAAATCCCCATGTGTCTTCTGTTCTTCGTCAGGTCCTTGTCTAGTGTTGTCTGAGTCGTCTAAGTTAGTGTCTGTGATCGTCTGAGCCTGTCTGAGCCTGTCTGCCTCTCGTATGTCCAGAGCGCTATTGGTGTTAAACCCCGGTTTCTGTTTAAGCCGTGCTGCCTGGCCTGAAGACTTTCCGTTTGCTGTACATGTTTTGGATTTTTCACTATTAAACCCAATTTTTCACAGCATCCTGGTTCCTGCCTCTGCCTCACCACTTTCACCCCAACTGCTTCTTGACACTATTGGCTTTGTTGGAAAGGCTTTGACTCTGTGTTTGGGCTTTGAAAATAGAAAAAAATTAACAGTTGAAACACCTAAAAGGCTGTTTCCATCTTACCAGGTGGATGCTTTCCTCCACTTTCCACCAAACTTACAGTAATACTATGATTACAAATGATCCAGTATTACTGATGATAATTGAACATAATATCAATTCCAAAAATCTGAATAGAGCCTTTAATACTTTCTATAGGCTTAGAAATGGACGAAACATTTATTGCGCTTTTCTAGTCGTACTCAAAAGGAATTTAAATCTGAAGCACCTTCCCTTAATTGCACTCAAATTAAAACCAGAATATGTGGATCAGTAGACGGCTTAGTTGTCTTGTCCATGGGGGAACACTGGCATGTGGTTCAGAGAACGACACGTAAACTCATTTAGTCACAATCACCTCGTTAACCAGTCAGTGCTGATTCCTTTACTTGGTTTTTAATAAAAAAAGCTTTTAATAAAACTTAATGTAGAGTTTCAATCTCAGCACAACTAGGTTTTTAACAACACTGGAAATCAGTTTGTTTGCTGTTTTTTAAACTCTGTAAAAATAAATAACATACATTCCACTCATGTTCATGTTTTATAATTACTTTTTTAGTTAAGTCTTCTTTGAGACAGTCGAGCAAAGTTCTGATTATTTTATTGAATTAATTTCACCTTAAGTTCTTAAAAAAGTGTTTTTTTCCTTCAACTTTTCTTTTTATATTTTAACCCTTTAAAGCCAGAACCATGAAATAATTGACAGAAAATTCTAATTTTTTTAATATTAGAGTTCTCTTTGAATTCTAAAACTATGAAAAAAATCCTTAAATTTCGTATAAGTTAAATTTGATCATTATTTGCATAAATGTTGATACATTAGGCATTTCCATATAATCTTTTATACATTTTCTGTTCCCTACA
>JAUZNJ010033511.1:0-13131 GCA_034780135.1 Jordanella pulchra
ACTTTTTTATTGTTACTTCTATTGTCTAAAAAGTAACATCCACTCATTTAGTTTTACTGGTTGCAAATTTAAACCCTAACCTCAGTAGAAAAATCTGCTGTCAATGGTAGACTATTTATTTTATTTTCAGTTTAATATTAAGTAAAAACTAAAATACTCAGATTCTTGTTAAGGTTTCTGCTACCCATTCCTTCCATATTAACCCAGCTCTCCATTTACATTTACACCTAACCAAAACAATCTCTTAATCTGTTGTTTTGTCTTGTGGAGATAAAGTCAGGGTCGTCTTCAAATTTCTTAACCAAATGCCTTCAAGAAAGACAATCCGGGAGCAGCTGTGAACATCTGTTGTTTTTTTGTGACAGAAAGACAAAAACGGTTTGTTTATCAGCCTATTTATTGTGTGTGAGGAAATGGAAAAAGGGAAAAATGTGCCAAGTTCACAGAGGCTTGGGAAAGTGAAGGCATGTCGCCAGATGTCTTCCTAGGAGGCAAATGGATGTACGGGATGGATGGTGTGTTCACTGTTATTGCTGGAAAAGAGCCGCTGCTCGACTTTAGTTATTGCTCATTAAAACCAGTTCATCTTTTCCTCTTCATCAGACCCTCTTTTATTATTCACTTGTTCATCTTTTGGCAGTAATATCACCATCAGATTTTGCTGTATTCTTAGTCATTTTAATCATTTTAAATAAAAGGAAATCTATTTAATAAAAGGAAAATAAAAGGAAATCACTTAACGTTGAACACACAGCACTCTTGAACAATGATAATCCAAAAATAATAATCCTAAAAATAAGATGACTTCAGTCTCCACAGTCATTACTGACAGCCTTTGGCTGTTTTTTAAGAGAAGGTTGAAGCAAAACGGCTTTAAAAAGTCAGCAAAGTCTGACTGTTAATGCATTCAGTAGAATGAAGAAAAAAACTGGGGATGAGTTGATACATAAAAGATTGACTACTTCAAGTAAAACGAAATTAGCTGTTTAAAATGATGAATGTGGTCTTAAAACCAGGAACTGCTGTAGAGGAACCTCAATCAGTGCCTGATCCAAAGGCTCTCAGATCTGCAATGCAGGTAGCTGTGACCTCTGGCAATGTCTTCTTTAGATGCCTTTGAATCTGACTGATCGTGTTACTCACCTCTGACTGTATCAGCATTGAACAATAATGAGTCTGTAGGTGCTATAATAGATAGATCATATCTGTGACATCTGCTCATCTGCAGAAGTCTCTGCAAATCAGTCGAGTCATTTGCACCAAAGGTCGAATCCTTTTCCTTGTTATTTTCTTTTCAATTTATGGACGGTGGGGTCATTTATCACCAGTGTTTCCACACAGTGAAATCCTGCAGAGGCAGCAGTAAATTAACCCAACTTCCTCCAGAAGTTTTGGTTCATGTCACACTAATGCCTCTGTGGTGATTTGCCAGCTTCCTAGGCGCTCGCTAAGGTTGTCGGCTTCAATTTCACATTTCATAAAGCCCACTCAGCCAAAGAGGAGAGAGAAAGAGAGGGAGAGACTATCCAACAACATGGTCTGGACTCACTCTGCATTAAATGCAAGCAAAGTTGTGATGGTGTCACTTCACCGAACGAGGGCATCATCATGCTCGGCAATTAAAGACGGACTTATACTCAGCAAAATGCAGCGTAACCTGACCAATCAAGATGAACGCCATAACATTCGGGACTTTACCTTGAGTCCTGCTTTCTGCTTGGGTTTTCTTGTTAGCAGCTTCTACAACAGCAGCATTTCTGTCCAAATGTCAGAGGCTGAGACGTAAAGATAAGGGCTTCCTGTTATGAAAAGTTTGTGCTTTTTAATAGACGGAAAGTGTCAGCTGGTCCAGCAGAGAGTTGACACTTTTTTCTGTTGAACGAAAGCTCACAAAATAAAAGATCTTCGAAAAGGGATTATTCATCAGTAGCGACTGAGAATTTTAATGATAGCACAACATGAGCTAGTGTATAATCATGAGGTGAAGAGAAAATGATTAACAGTATTTAAATATTTTAACAGACAAAAGAGAAAGAATGGTGTATCATCTTTTTGGGTTTGTCTAAAATTGCCACAGATTCATCTTTGCAAAAAAGAAAGAATTCATAAACATCAATTTTTATGCCTTGCTGCTCATTTTTAATGGGTGAGTCTGACTCAACTGGGTTCTTTTGTTATTTTTGGGTTAATATTCACATTAAAAATAGGTTACAATGAACAAACTGAATGGATGTAAAAAGAAAGTAACTTGTATGTAAGACTCCAGATTTTTAAAGGGTATAATCTGAGTCTTCAGCAGAGGAGTGATGGGTTTTATTTGTTTTGCCTTCAGGGCCACAGAAAAGATCCTGGCTCGAGCTCGGCAGCTGGTGGACGTGAAAAAGGAAGATGGCTTCTCTGCCCTTCATCTGGCTGCTCTCAACAACCACAGAGACGTCGCTGAGGTCCTCATCAAGGAGGTGAGCTGGAAGTGGAAGCTAGCGAGCCATGTTGTTAGCTTCACTGTTGCTTTTTGTGTGGTGTTTATTAGCTATTTAAATCCACTCCTGATTAAAAAAGAGATAAAATTCACTATATTATTCTTTTTCCCAGGGACGTTGTGACGTCAACATTCGCAACAACCGGAACCAGACTCCACTGCAGCTGGCCGTCACGCAGGGCCACACGGACCTGGTGCAGCTGCTGGTGGATGAGGGCGCCGACGTCAACATGGAGGATGAGGATGGTGACACAGCCATGCACGTGGCTCTGCTCCGCCCCCAGCTGGCTAACGTCATGCTCGCCCCGCCAGCAGGGGGCAGCAGCACGGAGGAGGGCAGCGACGGCTGCTCGTCTATGTCGCTCTACTGCAGGGTGAGAGGTTGACAGGAAATGTAAACATTCCTGTAAACTTTACATTTTAATGATAATCTGGATAACCGTCTGGGGGGAGGCTTGTCCTCCAAAATGTAATCATTTGTCAGTGGTTATAATAAGCCCCTTCTGTGAAAATTTGAGCAAAATCCGCGCAACACTTTTCAAGTTATTTTGAAAACAGACACCGGTGAAAACATAACCGGCTTGGTGGAGGTAAAAATAATAAAACAAGCAAACAAATCTCAATTTAAACAAAACAGAAACATTCCTTAATACTTTAAATAAAGAAATAACAATGAATAACTAAAGGAGGAAGCAGCGATGCATCTACTTCACAGGATCTCAATGCAGAAATGAATTGGTGAACGCATGCCCCCATCGGCTGATACAAGAAAAAAAACACTAATACGGACTAATACTCTTTCCCTAATTCAAACCGAACAAAAGACAATCAAAGCCATAAATTGATAAAAACAGAAAAACTTTGACAAACAGCAGGAGGACAGTGGTGGTAGATGTGGCAACAACATCAGAAAGAAGGAACATGAAAATGTGGACAAGTATCAAGGGTTAAAAGAACACCTAGAACAGATGTGGAAGGTCAAAGTCGACGTGATCCCCATGATAATAGGAGCACTCGGAGCAGTGACCCCCAAACTGGGAGAGTGGCTCCAGCAGATCCCAGTAAGTGCAGTCCTAGGAACAGCTAAGATACTGAGCAGAACCCTCAAACTCACAGGTCTCTGGTAGAAGACCCCATCTTGAGGATGATACAGATACCACCCTACGAGGGTGAGAGAGGGATTTATATATAAATTCATACTTTAAAGATTTTCCAGCTACAGTGTTTACATCTTAACCTCATTGTTTTCCAGCTTTAAGAAGATCGCAGGCAAGGTTTCAATTAAACTTGGTCTAAATAAACAAGAAGGTAGTTTGGAGCCTGCAGAGACAGTTACAAAACAGAGAGAAAACAAACAACTCCTAAAGAAGTGAACATGAGCTAAATGGGGTCATAAAGACACGACGGGACATTGATTTACTTTTAAATAAAAATGTTTTTTCTCACTTTTAATAAGATAAATGTGGGATAAAACGCACGAAACGCAGTAAGGCTTTAAACCCTGCAACAGTGAATGTTACATGGGATATGTTTAGGATGAAGCTGTTAATCAGCTTCCAGTTAACGGCACGATTAAAGGTGAAAGGAGGCAAACCTGTTGATTCAGGTCACCCAGCTTTAAACTGGGTTAACTGAGGAGAAAAGACCTTGGTTCATAATGTAAGCAGGTCACAAGAACCCAGATTAACTCAAGAGACACAAATAAGGTTGGAGCAGAGAGGTGTAAATGTAAAAGCAGTATTATTTTTAAATTTGTTGCTCATTTTAAACGTGAAATATTTACTTTCTCAAAGTAAAGATGGTGTCACAAAGGTAGCATTGGTTGGGGATCAACGGTAACGATCTTAAATGGAAGAACTGAAGGGGGAAAGATGGTCCATTTGGTCCAATGGTGTAGAAATAATAATAAGATCAAGTTTTAGTTAAGAAGCCTTGGATAGATTTAAGGGAGATTATTGTAAATAAAACATATTTTTACCCTAAGGGACTTGGACACAGCAGCTACTCCTCCTATGCGCAGATCAGGACTTAGTTTTATAAACGTTATGTGTTTTTAAATAATCAGAGTTAATCCCATCATGGTAAAAGAAGAAATGCACCAAGTATGTGACCTGATTTCCAGTCGTTTTTATGTGGGATGCGTTCATTGATTAGAAAAAAAATGGCCATTCATCAGTGCTAATCAAATAATGAATTTATAATCACCGGATGATTCAAGTCAGGTGTTGCTTACATTTAAAATGAAATAAAAAGGTCCAACTCTTAGTTGTAAATGTTTGAATCCATTTAATGTGACCAGTATTTTGATTCCCCCTGTTTTCCAAAGCAGATAAATAAAATAACTTTCTTTTTCGTTGTTAGTTTTGTTATCTCCACTGATGTGAAAACTGTTGTAAGAGTTTGTCCCATTAAACAGTGGCAATATTTATTGATGAAAAAACCGTCCTCATTGCTCTAGATGACCGCTAGCAGTGCAGCATCCTGGGCTCTGGGCCAGCATGCACACAGAAACACACTCATCCACAGCCGTGAAGGTGGCTAGACTTAAGGGCCCAGGGCTGTTTGGTCCATGGTCAGCAGATGAGTTGTTGAGGGAGTTCTTCTATGTTGATTACATGTGGGTTTATGTACCATCTAAATCTGGATCACCCTCATTTCACTCACCTTTGATGCTTGATTCAACTACATCCATGTGTTTTTTTTGTTTTTTCTTTTACAGGATTATCTTGTTTTAACTAAAAGAAAAAACACCTTTCTAGTTTGAACTCCTCCTCCTGTCCTTCTCTGCTTTCTTCTTATCCTTTCTTCCTCTTTCTGTGTCCAAAGCTGAACTCTTCGGGTCTCCTGGGGAACACTGAGCTGAACGTCGCCATGGCTGTCGCCTGTTTCCTGGCGCAGGAAGGTGCTGACATCAGCTACGCCAACCACAAAGGAAAGAGTCCTCTGGACCTGGTAGCGGACAGCACCATGCTACAGCTCATCAAGAACTTTTCTGAGAAGCACAGGTACAAACTGACAAAGCTAACCCTGCTGCCTAAATCCAGGATCTTCTTATTGTAAACAGAATTTGAGTTACGTCAGTTAAAGCAATTTGTCATCATGCTGATTTAGTAAAGCATCATCGACCTCCACACCGATTCCTTCTGCGGTCTGGAAGTCATTTTTTTGGTCTTCCATCCATGTTTCTCTATAATCTGCAAAAACTTCACTGGAGTCCGAGGACTAAGAGTTGTAAGCAGGATGATGTTTTGGATTTTGACACCTGTTTTCATTCTTCATGCTGTCAGGCAGGTTTTTTAGAAACGCTTTCACAAAAAAATCAGATTATTCACAAATCATTATTTAACCATGGAGGGGGGCAACATTTATTATGATTTTTCTCCTATCGGAAAATGAAACGCTGATTTAAAGACATTATCCATTAAGTTAACTTAAAATCTGTTTAATTTCAAACATTTAATCCAAAGAAGGGGATGATCAGTTTGTCACACAGGCGAAAAGCTGCATTGATTATAAACTGAAAGTAATCCTTTAAAATCTAAGCAATCTAATCTAAGCAAAACATCACAGTATAGGGAAAAACTATGCAACAGAGGCTAGTAACGAAAAGAGGATTATAAAGATGCATATTTATGATCAACAAACTGACGTTGGGGGAAGATTTTCCCAAATTAAGTCTTGTTGATGTGTCGGAGTCACTTCATATGTGCCCTCTGTTGGCATTCAGGTTGCAGCGTCTCCAGGCCATCACATGCGGACAGGGCCTCAGCAGTGCAAGCCTGCGGCGTGTCCACACGACGCCCAACACCATGACCAACCTAGTTTTTCCCACGCCGCCAGGTCCCAGTGAATGCCTCATCTGTTCTGAGCTCGCTCTCCTGGTTCTCTTCTGCCCCTGCCAGCACAGCGTGGCCTGTGAAGGTAAGCCTTTTAAAAGCCGTGGGTGTGGGGGTAGGGGTGGGGGGTTGTCTTGTATGTGTCACTAATTTTATGGATGTGTTTCACTAATCTCGTCTTCACAGAATGTGCACATCGAATGAAGAAATGCATCAAATGCCAAGTCACAATAACTAAGAAAATAAGACAAGGTAAGAAGAAATTAGATGGTTCTTTTTACTATATAAGATATTTTCATATATTAGGGACATTACTTTGTTCACAACACAATAATGTATGTTGTTTGTCCTTTTAACTTTTAACTCTTCCGTTGTTTCTATAACTGCCTTATTTAAACTTGTGATGATCTTTGAGCATCAGTGACAGTATCCACACATTTACTCCCATATGAAAAAACACAGAAACATTTAATTGTGAAGTGGCAGAAAAATTATATTTAGTTTTTATTCTCTACATTTACAAGCAAAATCTGATGTGTGAGATATCCATTTTTATTCAGAGCCCTTGTTCTGATGCCCCTATACAAAAGCCAGCGTCACCAGATGGCCTCTAATCAATAATGTGTGTCATTTAATCTCAGAATATATTCAGCTGTTCTGTCAAGGGCCTTTCTACAGTTTGTTAGCATTAGTGAACAAAAAGGATTATGAAGATCAAGAAACACAGCAGGAACATGGTAAAGGCAGTGTCATGCTGTGGGGATGCTTTCCTTCAGCAGGGACAAAGAAAGTGCAAAATGTTTGGTATATGGAGGATGGATGGAGTTAAACAAAGGACAATCCCAGAGGATAACTTGCATTGGGAAAACTACCCTAAAGATGCAGTCAGAGCTACAGTGGAGTAGTGTTTTGTGTTAAATGGTCCAGTCAAAGCACAGGCCTAAATCCATATAAAAACAACTTCTGCTAAGATTTGAAAACCAATGTTTATAGAGGCTCTTAAATCAGTCTATCTGTGCTTGGGCTATTTCAAGACTCAAACATGTGACCCTGTGTAACGCTTTAAAGCAGTCTGAGCTGCCCTTAAATACAACGGCTAACGAAGCTAAAGGTTGTTTGGCAACGAACTGATACCACTCTTACCTCATCAGACATACCTTTGGTTGTCTGAAAGATTTAATATAGAGGGATGATGTTTTCTTGACCATAAATTCACTCCATGACCCCCCCCCCCCCCCCAGTCTGCTGGTCCAAAGTGGTTTGTTATCAGACTCCAAAATACAGAGGGAGACAGAGCAGTGATTTTGGGACGGTGCAGTGTTACCAGTTTGTTTTTAAGTGGGTTCTACAGCACTAGCGTCCCTGGTGGCTAAAAGTTTAACAGCAAAGACAAAAATGTTTGACTCTAGATGTGGAAAGCTGGTAGAGACATGCATAACAGCAGCAAAAAGTGGTTTCTGATTTGTAAAACAATTTGAAAGCCATGTATAATTTTCCTTCCAACCCACAGTTATGCGTGTGTGTGTGTGTCCATTATTATATTGAAGTTTATTTCCACCTTGTCATCTTTCAGACAGTAGCTCACAGAAACAGCAGACTAGTCTCATCATGTTCAAAGCTGCACAGCCTGCAAACAAAAAAAATCTCTTGACTGGACTAAAACTAACTTTTGTTGATGGTTGGCTCCACAGACCAAACTGAGGTGGACTGCAGCCCTGGCACAGAGAACTCTGAGCAGCACAACCTCCTGGAGCAGCTGCAGTCCCGCTACAGGCAGATGGAGGAGCGCATCACCTGTCCCATCTGCATCGACAACCACATCAAGCTGGTCTTCCAGTGCGGACACGCCTCCTGCATTGACTGCAGCGCCGCACTGAAGACCTGCCCTATTTGCAGACAGACCATCCGGGAGCGGATCCAGCTGTTTGTCTGAGCTCTAGACTGTCTGAATGACCCCATAAAGGCTGCAGGAAGGGCTGCAGAGGTGCACCAGTCTTGTGCCCTTCATCCCTGCCAGTGATCAAACAATCACTCAACTTTTATAAAAGACGCTGCTTTAGATCGCTCTGTGTCCACTGTTACATTTTGGGTCATTTCCATCTTGACAGCACAGGAACATTGCTTTAATTTTGATTCCTGCAGCAGGTCTGACTCTTAACTGAGCCTGAGGCAAGTTAACTTAATGCCTCCTCTTTGAATCCTCTGATTGGTAAAGCAGCAGTGGAAAAAAGCGGTTCCTCCTCGTGTCTCCTGCTCCCAACCGAAGCTGTTGTACTTCATCTGATCTTTGCTGCTTTGAGTGGATGTCTGTTACCCATCATCCTTTGTGGTTTTCCGGCCTCTTCTGTTTACACGTCTGCCTAAAGATCAGTTGTTGTCCTCAGTCTCCTTAACTCGGAAACTACTTTGCTCTCATTTATGTCTATCTTAATTATCAACAGAAGTCTCTGCAGAGGGCAGGTATAGCTAGAGGCTCGCTATGTAGCCCCCAAACCCCTCTGTCTGTATGCAAAGGGACACACACACTATAATGCATGAGTATATGCATATTGTAAAGCTGAAAATGACTCATTTGCCGCAGCTAATCTGTGGTTTTGTCTTATTCACTTTAGAGTTGGATTTGTGTTTGTCGATTTATGTTTGACTACAGAGTTTTATTTATGTGTGAAATAATTTTATATTGTTTTCTTTGCTTAGCAAAAAAATTGTTTTTGTGTTTTAGTTCTACTGAGGTTCAATCCAAGCCCATGTCGGCTACTCAGGGTATCGCATCTTGGAAATACTCGGAATATTCATAAGTATTTTAACAGCCTTTCCCAACTATTGCTCTTGCAGCACATTGTATACAATTGTTGCTGAGATGATGAAAAGTAACAATAACAAAGTCAAATTTGTTTGAAATAACTTAGATCCATGCAGTATGCACACACATGTAACTTTCAGTTTTAGTGTAAATGGTGGCAGAGCAGATTCTGCTATAAAACACTTCAATTTCGTTCACTTTCCAAATGTCCAAACAGAAGTGGGAAGTTAAAAAATTTGCGAAATGAAACAAAAATTCAAATTTGATTACATTTTTTAATTTCAAGCACCTCAGGTTATAATTTCCCTAATAAATACAGAAATTTGTTTAGCCGTGGTATTAACATCCATCTTTGTAACTCTGATTAAACTAGGCTTTGCTAATTATATCCATTAAGCTAAGCATTAAAATCAGTCCTTTAGTTATCAGACCAGTCGGCCACTTTAAATTCACATAAACACGTACATTAGTCCTGTCACAGTTTTTGTTCAGGTCTACAGGTCGGCTAATGTTTCTGTACCGTCACAAATGCATATTCTAACTACATTATTATTCACACATTACATTGGAGTGGATTCATTGTAACTGGATCTTTGTTACAAACTCATGAGTTTAATTATATATTGTTATAGAGTTGAACAAAAAAAGAAAATACTAAACTTAAAACAGGAAATACTCAACGTCAGCGCACAGACACTAATGATTTTTACTGAGTTCTGGCAGGTGGCCATTGAGCTGCTCGACACTTTTACTACCAACATTTTAAAACATAAATATGAAAACCAGAAAAAGATCACCTGTGTTTTTTATGAGTCTTTTTATGACGTGGTGATTGCAGGAGGTTCAGTCAATTCACAAAAAATATTAAGATAGAAATCAAATATATATGGCATAAACACTCACCCAGCTTTACCCCCACTAATGTACATTGATTAATACAACCATGGCTCGTTATAGAGCATCGTTAACAGAATTAATTAAAACTTTTAACCAAGAAAATCGTACCTGTAGAGTTCAGACACCAGCTTGATCTGTCTTAGTGACAAGAGTACTGATAATGCCACGCTATTGATAGGAAGGTTTTCTTTCTTTTGTTTATTTTTTTTATAGGAGAGATGTCGGGTAGCTCTGCTCTCTCAGTGTAGTCTAGTCAGGTCAAGTCAGTGGGGGTCCTTGTCTGTCTCCCAGGATGGATTTCATTCAGACTATAAGCTTTTAGATACCTCTGTGAATTTAAGCCACTTAGACCTCACAGAAGAGCATGCACTTTTTACTTTGGGATCATTAACGTCCCTGCCGGTGCACACAGCCAGTAGCACAGATGATGACACTTCGGTCACATGGGTTTTTGTGAGCGCCGACTGGGAGTTTGGCGGAATACAAATATAACGCGTCCAGGTCGCCTATAAGGGTGGTGCAAGGAAATTTGTCCTGAAAGCGTTTCAAATGCGTCACACCTGTATTTAGGGTCGTCTTGGTGTGGTTGGATTAGCCAGGACAGAGGTTAGTGCCAGGTGTGAACTGGTTCTAACAGACATACAGAGCCCAAAGAAGAAGAAAAAAAAACCCTTATGATTTTAAATAGGTCCCCTTTGGTCTGCTCCTTTGGGTTTGTCACTGGATTTCCCCTTTAAAAGAGGCTCATCATGCTTTTTTTATGCTATAGTTTTTATCAGGTGAATTGTGCAATGTAGAATCAAAAACATCTGTTTCTGTCTAAAATCCATGTCTTGTCTCACCAGTCGAGTATTTCAGAAGCAAGCCGTCCCTTTTTTCTCCTCTGGAGTTCTGGATTGTACATCAGCTTAATCCTGTTCAGTGTTGTTGTCGTGTTTTCTTGAAGGGCTTACGCAAATACAGAAAAAAAAAGTAATATTATTTAATCTTGATTTTAACATTTTTATGTGAAACTTCCAGAGACAGGAGGCTTTTTATGTCTTCAGTGGCTCCCAGATTATGGGAGAGCCAATGTTTAAGATGTACATTTGAATGTTGGTAGAGGGGGGGATAATGTATCCTGTCTCACGCTGCCTTTTTTTATGTGTGAATAAAAACAAAAGCGTATAAAGAAAAGAGCTAGAGTATCCTCGTGGTATGCTATGAGGAATGAACTTCTACATCAGTGCCAAATCGCATGAGGATGTGCATGAACATGCACGCCTGTTACTACGCAGATGCACTCTTCTAACAGCGCCACCCTGAGGTCAAAGAGGAGGAGGGGGTTCATTATTCCTGCGATGTGATTTAAACAAAACGTAGTTTTGGATCAGAAGTATAATCTCTGCAGTTTGTGGTGTTAGCCTTCTAGCTTCAGCAGTCAACCTCTGAACCTCCATGACAGGCGATGCTACTCTCATTCCCAAAACATGATCGTTTGGAGCTTTTTACAACTATATACTTATATATAATATAAACATATATATATATATTTATATTTCGTGAGACATTATTAATCAAGGGACATGTTTCATACAGAGGTTTCAGTATTTAAGGATCGTCCTTTGTTGTTCTGCGTTGATGGGTTTACAGGTGAGGCAATAAATAAAAAAAAAAAAAATGTGTGAAATTGTTTTAACTTTTTTTTTTTTTTTTTTCCTCCTATAAGGAGATTTGCTGTGAGCGCGGTGAAACGGTTTCTGTATAAAAGTTATCAACTAAAGCAGCAAACGTTACTGTTGGTGTTTGTACAGTTCAACTCTCGGAGTTCTAATGTTGGCCTTACTGTCCATTCCTCCTCTGTTGATGTTTTCTCTGTTGAATTCTGTACAAAAATATTTTGCAATAAATACGGAACTGTTTTCTAAAGACCTGCTGGATCTTTGGTTTTATTACAAAAAAAGCAAAAACATTCAGAGGTTTTATTTCACTTGTCTGAAAATGTAATGATTTTAAACCATTTTTAAGGGATTTTTTTGATGTTAAAGAGCGATTAGATCCATCGTTTGTGTGTTTTGGGAGGCATGTGATACACTGACTAGACGTTCTGGACAAAAACCTGATTTAAGCTGAAGCATTTTGAACGCCGGGTCAGTTTAAAGATTCACAGTTCATTTTAATTAGTACCAGAAACGCACCGCTCGCTCTCTGGCAGAAACCAGCCTGGGATTCACATTTTCTCTGTGTTGTATTTAAAGGGTTGTGATTATGTAAGGGGGAAAAGGTGTTAAGTTTTCTCTAACAGAAAATGAAGGTGTTAAAATATATATTTTTAATTTCCCCTACTATTTAATTCAAAGAAGGTTAATCAACGTAAATAGTGTTGGTTGGTGTGTTTATGAACTGTATAATTTATTGAATATAAATGAAGACCTTTATTCTTTCTCTCTGTTGCTGTCTGACCAGATCAGTTTCAAATTGGTCATTGATCTCTGATTAGAATATTTTTTATATTTTATTCCAAAAAAACCTTTATTTTAAAGACAAAAATGTTTTGAATGGAGCTCTTCAGGGTGAAAATGCATCATCCTGCTTCTAAATGATCAGGCTGTGGTGGAAAGAAAACCCCCTTTAAAATAATTTATTCTGTGTGTCTTGAGTGAGAAATTTCTACAGACTCCTCAAAGGGCAACTCTTTTTTTCTATAGATATCTTGTATGTCTGAAAAAAATAAAAATTGATTTATCGCTTTAAGATACAAGAAGTAAAGAGGATTTCTTTTTTAATAGCTATAAGATAAATCTAAAGCGTTTGTTTATTTCTCCTTTCTTCCACTAGAGGAGCTAATGTGGTGAGAATACAGATTTATTTATTTTCTTGCTGTTATTTGCTGGATGAACTTTAATTGTTATGCATTTGCTTTTTTTAGTGTAACAGTGAGCTACATTGTTTGATCTCAGACTAATTTCCTTGTTTAATCTTATAAAATGTGAGGATTTTCAGGCAGAGCTGTGATTTTACACTTCAGGAGCACCACATCCATCAGCATCAGAGGCAGGAGCGTAACGCTACATCAGTGGAACTTCAAGATCAGCTGCAGAAGATTAGCAGGAGTAGATCTGCTGCAGCAAACCTTA
>JAUZNJ010033512.1:0-13131 GCA_034780135.1 Jordanella pulchra
TAAATTTATTGAACTTTTTCCCTGCATTCCGAGTGGTGTTCTGCATGTGGGTTCGTCACCTTAAACCCACCATGACAGTTTCACTCATGTCGGCGCACAATACTTGTATCTGAAAGCCCAACTTGCAGTATGACCCTTTTTGAAATTCAGTAGATGAATACATATCTGAACACTCCACTCTAGTCATAGATTATTAAAATGTTTTTCTCCAAAAGTCAGTACACTAATCTTGATGTTTCACTTGAAAACTACTACAGAGCCATGGTGGAGTAAATTTACCAGTAATTTATTGCTAGCACTTGGCCACCATTAAGTGGTTAATGTTGCATCAATTAATGTTTCATTTAACCGAAAACAAAAATAAAAGAACAACAACAACAACAAATGTTACACAAGTCATCAGCAATAAAAAAAAAGATATAACCACTGAAAAACATATAAATTGCAAGCAGGAACCACCATATCCCCAATATTAGGGCTTTCAAATAGGAGCTTACTGAAAGTGTTTAAGTTTCATACTTAATTTCCTTAGATCTCTTAGATCTCACAGTGAACACCAATCTGTGCCCACTAAAGGGACCATAGAGACAAGAAATATTGTATCTATGGTATCAAATCAAGTGGGCAAAGTTCATAGAATCATAATTGGCAAAACCGGCATTGATTTACTTTGGTCCTATTGTTATATTTAATGTTCATATGGTCACTTACACAAGTATCCATATCTCTTGAAGTTTTCCAGTTTGTCACATAATCAGTGTGTCTTATCAGCATAAGGTGTGTTAGACTAAGTTATGGCACATAATTGTAAAAAGGAAAGAAATATATGTTTTTTTGATTTATTCAAAAATCTAATTCTGAAATGTGTTATTGTGTGTGATTTTTGCATATGTCTACACTTGTGTTGGAAGTAAAGGCATTACATACCAACAGCTTTAGTAACTGTCAGTTTTTCATTTACGGTTATGGTTACATTTATTAGATTTTGCATATGGGGGGTACTGTTATGCTGGACTGCTTTCTTGTTTTAGTGTAAGAACAGAGCATGGGAGCTGAAATAGAGAGTGAAATGGGGGGAGGTGTTTAGCATACATTGATTTCTCACAAAGTCCGATAGGAGAGACGTGAGGTTACACCAAAAAACCCAAAATGGGATCGTTACTGAACTGGAAACGCTCACTTAAGTCAAAGACAAAAGGGTCTTGTGATTTCATCATTAAGATTTATTAATTTCCATTACAAGCAACTGTAATCTAATCACTCACATCACATCATATCTCCTTTCAGCAATAAGAAAAACTGGGTACTTTTCAAATATATTGCACTTTAATTCTTTGATGTTATACTGAGTTAACTTTAAAAAATTCTTGTTGCTTTTGAGAAGGAAATATGGACACTGCAGTCATTAGTTTTTCGAAGATAATTTCTTGGTTTTTACCCTTGATTTGAATGACATTTTACTTAACTATAACTCCCAACTCTAGTTGATAATATGTTCATAGTGTTTTATGCATTACCACAGTTTATCAGATTAAATTAGTTCTGTGTTTGACTGAGTCATTTTAACCAAATTATATGCTTTAAAACAAACCACCTCATTGGCATTGTGATGTTGTCAGCACAAGGCTGCCATTGTCACAATGCTTCACGGAGAGGATCATGTTCAGGATCATGTGCAGAGTTTGTTTTAGTCTTGGCAATAAATTTAGGATGCTTCCAAAAACCTTTACTCAAACCAGTTTCAGTGCCGTACTTCAGTACTGTTAGCTGTCATTAACGGTCAGTGTATGTTTGTTAGTAACTAAACTAAACTGTCAGAAAACCACATCTCTGTAAACAAAATCGTACCACACCAGTAACAAGTGAAGTCATGCAAATTTGATCTCTTACTGTCCTTATCATATCTGGATTGCCTAACTTGTGCCATATCTTACTCCTCTAATGCACTAATGTTCTGTGGGCCTTGTGAAGCTCAGGTTGTGACTGGACACATGGAAGAAACAGTTTGGCAGCAGTGGTCACACTGTGTACAGGAGACATGCTGGCCACTCACTAAGATACAGCCAGCACAACAGGGAGTTCCTAAACAGCTCCAATACTGAGCAATGACCTTGGAAAAATCTAGTTGGCAACTTTCAGGCTTCTGTTTGTGTCCATGAGGGTAAAATTAACCATGAATGATCCATCTTTCATGCAGTGAGGCAGAAGCCTTCAGGGTCTGTTGTGTGATGTAACACTGTCACAAATGTGCCATTCCCAGGCGCTTGTATGGTGGACACACAGAGAGGCTTTTGAAGTGTCACAATGAACACAAGGCTTTGCCCCCCACCCCCCACAGAAACAAAAAAAACACAGCATACTCCCGTCTCCAGCTCTAGAGTAGTGGGCTCTGTCATAAACATGCAGAGATGGTTGTTACATAACTTGCTACCAGGGAGTCTGTTTGATTTAAATAAAGAAGAACTACCAAGAATGTGAGATCTTTTTGAAGTTGGCATTGAGCATTTTTGAGAAAGAAAAAGAATGAGAAAAGTATGTAATTAGCAATAAACTGTATGAAAGCTGTTTCCTTCTCATTGCCAGTATTATTCAATGAATCTTTCCTGGAGATAAATCTGTTTCTCTATATTTGTTCATGACAAGGCAATTTGCTCAAAAAGCTCTGAGTAAAAGAGGACAGAGCCTGTAATACACCTCGAGTATGTCGTCTAGAATTTCAGTTCACTTCAGTTTATTTATATAGCATCAAATCACAACACATGTCATCTCAAGGCACTTTATAGAGAATTCAATCTGAACCTCCAGTCAGATTGGTTCAGACTTTTTCACCTAAGGAAAACCAGCTAACTGCATTGCGTCATTGACGTTATAAGATCACCTCCTGGATAAGCGTGTGGCAACAGCAAACTTTAGCTTGCACTAACTCTACAACAGTTCCTCATACTGAGCATGCATGCAGTGACAGTAGAGAGGAAAAACTCCCTTTAACAGGAAGAACCCTCAAGCGACAGAAGGCTTTCAGAAAGCTGCCTACACCGAAGTAGTCAACATGAAGTAGAAATTCCCAGAAATCTTTTTTTTTCAGAAGGACTGAAACTTTAAGTGAATGATTGATAAGCCAGCTCATCTAATGGGGAATCTGTGCAGTAACTGAAAATTGTCACTATAGACGCTGTCTGAATAAGCTTGCGTCATTTGCAGAACAATGGTCAAACATTACGGACATACCCCAAAGGACATTCACCTACATCACTGGAAATTGTGGTTTTACAGTTAATGACTGATCATGATCTCTTTTATAAGGTAAAAAAAAACATTTACTTCAAATTCATGTACTGTTGTGTTTTTTTTTTCTATCACATAAAATCCAAATTATATACATTAAGGTTTGACAGGGACACATGGGAACTGAGAAAAATAAATGGAAGGCAGTATCAAGTACTTATGTAGAACTCTATTTCTAGTTGCTGAAATACTTTTGAACTTCTGGTGAAGGTAAACTGAAATCATGAGGACAAAGGTGAACAAGAGAATGGTTCAAAAGTGCATTAGGCTCGACATTCAGTCTAGCTCTTATCGTCAAAAGGCAGCACACTTGATGGTCAAGAAGATGAGTCTAGGGTCTTATCTACATCTTCTACCCCCTGTCTCAGAGTTGGCTGTTAACTGTCTGCTGTCTCCTGCTGCTCTGAGTCCTCTTTCGTCTCAAGTTGTGAACACAGACAAGGTTATCGGTAAAAAAATTGTTCTAGAATTCTCTAATATGACCTCAGCTGATCAGCAACAGAAGCAATAAGAAAAACCTAAGGGGGAAATAAATGCAAGATATATCATAAGAATCCAGATTTTTGCAACCAATTTCACACTTCAGAATATGAGAATTGGCAAGGACTTACCTGCTTTTTTCTTCTCAGAAGAAATGGACAAGCTCTGCAAAAAAGACGAGGAAAAAGATCATGGTTGAGATATGTTTGCCTTCAAAGATTGTCAAAAAAAGAGTTCAGTCATTGACTGATGAGGTGAAACCAAATGTCTGTAACAACTCCTAATTAAATGTTTTATTAACATCTGTAGCACACTAAACTGAGAATACCGATTGACTTAGACAGTAACTAAATTTAAATAGCAAAAGCCCAAAGACTTGAGGGTCCTTAAAATAAGTCTGCATAGTTTTCTGATGTGAGCACGTATTTAATAAATGGTCACAGCTGATAATGAATCCACCAGAGACCTCTGAACAAATCACATCACTAATAGTCTGAGCACTCATTTTTTTCACGTTGTTTCAGCTCTTACGTAGCCCAGCCTGGGGACACATTGCTGATAAAATTCATAAAATAGTAGATTCTCATCATGCTGTGCATCTAATATGTCCTTCTTTGGAGTTTTTTTGGCTTTTAGGAACTTTAACTGTAATAATTGAGAGAGGATAGTAAGAATGGGGCAGTGAATTATATGTGTTTGAGGGTACAAACATGTGTGCGTGTGTATGTGTCTTTCTTTTTTTTGAGCGTATGTGGGGAGCAACAGTCACATGGAATGCAAAGGTCTTTCTTTCTCCTCACCTTTGACCTCTGGGTCTCTGGGCTGAGCTCCGCACCCTGACCTGTTTTAATCTACACTCCTCCACAAGAGATTAAAGCGATGAAGAAACATTCCTGTAATACACTTACAACGTCACCGTTTTCTTTGGTGTTAAGAACAATGGTAAATATACACAGACATTACAGGAAGGAGACACAAAAATACACAAAGTAGCCATGCTGTCCCTACTCCAACTCATTGCTATGCACTGCCGGGCAGATGGCTGAAAGAAAGCTTCAACATTTTTGCATATCTTGCAAAAAAACAAAAAAAAAATGGACTGATCTGTCCTTTTCGTAATATTTACTATTACTTTAAAACTACTTAGAAATTGAGTAAAGAGGTAACCTTATTGTTTTACTTCAGATCACTATATGATGCATAAATTTACAGTATGCTATAGTGATCACAGATGAGCTTTAGTTCTAACACTTCCATGCGAAGGACTGGGGTTTGAATCCTGGGGTGTAAAATCTTTGCCGAATTATGTCTTTCTTGATTAGGCATCTCAGTGATTGTTTGCAATAATAATATTGCATACATTTATATTGTTTTATTGGACAGGTTTAATATTGTTTGTATGAATGCAAATCAATGTGTTATATCTAAAATACACCATGAAAAATATTTGTTTATGTATTCACAAAAAAACCTCCAAATAATTAGATCAAGTCATGCATTTTTTAGTATGAATAATTTAGGACAAGAATAAGGATTAATAGGAAACTTCAAATTAGTCCAAGTTATTATCTTGGATTTTAGAAGATACATTCTTAACTATATCGCCTTTTTTGACAAGGAACATAAAGAATGAAAGTCATCCCTCCATCTGGGCAGTTAAAGACATGGAAAGTACTTATTCCAAAAAACGTTGTAAATAAAAAGAAGACAAAAAAAGATGATTTCTCTTTTGCGGGCATCTTTAGGTTGTTTTTTTTCCTTTCTTTTGTTTTATGACCAACTCTTGATGAGTGTCTGTTCTCTCTTGCTGGCATGTCCAAGAGCAGGTTCTCACAGTGTGGGATTGGTCCAGAAAGTGTCAAGTGTTCACTAGGGACCTGTGGGCTGCAGAGCAGTGTCAGCTGTCTCATTTACTGCCACTAATTTCATGGAAGTGACCTGGTTTGGGGCACAGGAGGAATGGTATGTGTTAGATTTACACGTGTCTAGAGAGCCCTGCAAGCCTGCACGTTTATATGCCATATGGTAATTATTTTCAAGACCGCAGCCTGCAGTTTAGTGAAAGAAATTTTCCCACAAGTTGTTTTGTTATGGTCCATATACTTCAGAAATCTTGTATTTGCATCTACATCTGAAAAAAATTTCTCTAAGGTAAAACTTAAAAATCGCTATAGATTTCTATGAAAGGCCTAACATCTCCTTTAGAATGAACACTTTTAAGCTTTAAAGGAGCAACTGGTTTACAGCAAAGATCTGTTCAAGAGGGATTATTACACACTTGTGCTCATTTTTTTCTGTAAAGAATAAAAGCACATATATACTTTAAATCTTGCCTTACAGATGGATATAGAGTCATTTTGTTTTCCCCTAATAGAGTCCATATCATGCCTATATTTTACAGTGATAAGTCATAAGTTAAGTAATTATTAGCATGTGGTCCTTACCCGAACTCAAGAAATCCAACAAGCCTGTTTCGTTTCCTCCTTCAGCTTCTTATCCCTCTCCCCACCTCTGCAGCTTGTGGTTATGTGTGTGTGTGTGTGTGCGTGTGTGTGTGAGTGTGTGTGACCACCCATGGTCTGTGCTGACTGGGGATTAGGGGGCTTAAGCAAACCCAAACCTTTTCTCCACCACTTAGCGCAAATGGCTAAATTGGTCCAAACGGCTAATGGTCAGTGTCTACACTAGATGCACAAGAGAACAGGCTGTGATCTGGGAAGGGAGTCAGCGGGTGCATGACCATCAACACAAATTCTTGGAGATACTGTCTGGTATATAGTCGTTAGGTGTTACAGTTATGAATGTGCTGCAGTGCACTTACAAGGATTCGTTTTTTCTGTGTCAGCTTATGAGAATAAAGGTTAAGGAATTGTGGGAGAGTTGCACAGGTTTTGGTTTTCTGATTATAAATGGAGCTAAACTATTTCACTGTAGCTCCAACTACAAGAAAAAATTTTCTTAATAATTAGGTGCCTTTGGGCTGCAATGGACTTTATTTATTGGTTCTGTACTTTTCATGAGAAATTTTCTACAAAGCAAATATTTTCTTTCTAATCTACGTTTATACATACATCTAAAATGGTTTGTGAATTGATTCTAAATGATGCAACTCAAGTATGTGATCGTAAGGTGAATGAATTTCTTTGTAAAATTTAGGGGGTGCAAATACTTTTTCAGAGAACTGTAAAAGCTTTTTCAGGTTTGTAAGAAGAAGAGTTAATGTTTACTCAGAACACACAGTGAATACTCGGTCTTGGTCAACTGGGACCTTGTTACCCAACCTTGAGAGCAGAGTTATGGGCCCTATCTCAACTGAAAGGGAGTGAGAAAACAGAGATTCAAACACAACGCCCATTTTCGTAAATGTTTACAAAAGTAAGCTGTTGGATAGGGCTTCTTGTCTTAGGAGTGTCTCTAGGTTTTCAAACCTGGATTTCTGGAGCATAAACCGATTTATGCATGATTGGTCTTAAAAATCCTCACTTGTGATCGTAGAAGTGTTTCAAAAATAATAACTCTATTAGGAGAAACTAACAAAAGAAGGAACCTACTCCTCAAGACACTTTGTCCCCAATATTGATTTAAAAAAAATTATATTGGAGACAATTTCAAGACCAAATTAATAAAGTCAGTGTCATTTGTATACTTTAGGAAAAGCAATGTGATATTTTCTGTTTTTGAAAATGATTTCTTGACCCTACAGATTTGGCAGCGATCAGGCTTGAGTGTGATTAGTTAAACTGATCGAGTTGTTCACAGTTGATTTATAATCGAACATGAAGACCAACTCATTTTTCCACTGCATTTTGTGATAAATACTATAAAAATTAAGACATATAATACATCATCTGTCTCCTCTCAACAAGTTTATTTTTTTGGGATTAAGAGCTAGAGGTAATAAGGATAAGCAACTTCATCAGCAATACTGGCTTGTGGATTAGCAGCTCACAATTTGGGGAGAAAGCACAGAGCCGGTTAACAAGAGGGATTAGGCCTTCAAAACCTCTGTGGGACCAGAGGGACCAGTCGGAGACATCCTGGACCAAAGTCTTAAACACTGATTTAGCCATGCTCTTTAGAAGTAATGTCATTTAGCCAGTCTAGGCCAGTGGGAGCTTGAATGCTCCCTATCATGAAACAAACGCATAACTTCATCACATTATTTTCACACAGCATTGAAAAAGAAAACATGGCAAAAATGATGATCTACAGTGAAATGAACTATCATTGAGATAGTGTAACTTTGAGGCAAACAGAAATAAAATCACTTGAAAACACGCTCCGGCTAATAATCCTGCACCGAACGTTGCGCCACACGCCCAAATAAGCTTCTATGTTAATTACCAGTTTTATAGTGCATTCCTGCACACCTGTTTATGAGAGTAAATCCAGTTTGTTTTTTACTCTTTGATTTATGACACTTTATTATCAGCGAGCTGCAGGGGTGTTTTCAGATGCCTGTATCTTCCAGTCATCCTTGAGATTTACAGTTAACACGTACCGTCATCCTGCAACTATTGCTGTACCCTTTATTGTCTCCATCATGAAGCAGATGCTTTTTTTTACAAGGCAAACATACAAACTTCTTATACTGTGAATGCTCAAAAATGCTGTTTGAATAAAAAAAGTCAGAAAATCAGTAGGAAAGTATTTAACTGTATCGTATCAGGTTATGTTGATTGGATTTGATTTCTTTATATGTTTGCCATCATAAAAAGGTGCTTTAACCAAAAGTTCATTTAGTCGAATGATTTAATGTATCATGGAACTGATCTGTTTAGACAAAAAGTTGAGCATATAAACTGAGTCATGCTCACACATGTGGAAGGTTTGGGCAAGTTTTGACTTTGTGAGCTGCGTTCTTTTAGATTTAAGGTCTGATAATCTTTAAGTGATAAAAGAAACAAACACAAACAGTGCGTTTCTTTCAAGTCTTTTTTTTTTTTTTACTTTTATGCAACCATATGGAGCTAAACTGACAGGAAAAAACACAATGTTTTTGTAGCAGTTGAGAAGTTCATTTTCTACATCCTGTTCCTGACATAAGCCTTTCTGTTTTCTGATTCTCTTGTTGTCAGCCACAGTGGGCTTGTGTTTGTCTCCTTGTTACAGCTGCACTCAGCAGCACAGTGACCTTGGGGACAATGACACAACACAAAGCAGCTAGAAGCATGGCCATGACCAAACCCCTGCACCCCAGTGCTTGTTGGACTGAATGGTGGTTAGGCTCACGGCTCGTTGACTCATTCTGGCGGCCTTTAAGCCAAATGTGTGGGTGGAATGTAGGCAAACATGATTACGCCTGTTGCAGTCTATGTTGTCTATTGACTGAGAGCGGGAACGCAGGAGAGAATGAGAAGATAAATAAAAGGCAGTGAAAGTAGAAGAGACCCAGGGCATATCTGACCAGGACACTGGGAAGGTGTGGCTTTGCATGAAGGATGTTTGGGGACTGCGAGGCTGCCAGAGCGGAACATGGCGGAAGGACACAGCAGAGATGTGCAACTGACCTTAGCACGCAAACTGCACCAAATCTATTGTACACACTGAGCAGATAGATAAAAAAATGAAGTTCATCCCTAACCAACTGACAGGGAAATTAATCTGTTTCTCATTGTGTAATAAAAATAACTCTGAAGTAATTATCCGCTGAGAGAAGAAAAGCTAACAGTGGCTTACAAAAGTGTTTATACTTCTTAAACCTCATTGCATTATCTCATTTCACAACCACAGAGTTCATTGTTTTTATTGGGGTTTGACTGAAAACATCAGCATGAAGTTATTGTGCAGCAGAAAGGACTGAATCCCATTCCACCAAAATTAAAATAACAAGTCTTTAGATGAAGTATTTTCCAGCTTTGCCTGTTTACAAACAGACATTTATACTAATTGTTCTTTGCAGAATAGGTAGGTTCAGTCATCCTTTCAATTTCAAGTCTACAACTCAATCCCTGCTTTCTAAAATCCCATTTATTAAGATAAAAACCAACTTTGCTGCAAAGCTGAACAGTTTCTCTATAAATGCTGTAGAAAACCTTCCCTGCATCATAATGCTGGTATCACCATGCATTACCATAGTGATGGTATGATAGGTTTGATATGTAGTGTCGGTTTCTATAAACACCCTGACCTTTTTATACAGGTCAAAAAGGTGAGCTGTGGCTTCATCTTAACCAGATCACCATCATTAATGTATTTGCATCGTCATAGCTGTTGTCCTGCTCCAAACAACATTTCTAAAGGCTTCCTTTCAGGAACACCTCCTTGTTCAATACCAAACAAGTTTATGGGGTGCAAAAAATAAGAGTTGTCATGACAAGAGATTCCCCTCAATGAAATGGTGAATCTCTGCAACTTCCCAAGGAATACCATTGATCTTTGGGCTGCTTTCCTGACTCTAATCAAATGTATTTATAAAGCAAATAAGAAATAAAACACAGAGTACCCAAAGTGCTGCTTATAGAGAGACCCCTAACCAGACCATTAAAGCACAAGAATGAAATATATTGATACTTTCTTCTTCTTTCTTCATTAAATGCTATGAAAATGAGAAGAATAAGAACATTAAACAATAAAAAAGACGTAAAAGGCTAAAAAATGAACAAGGACCACATCTTTCCTTCCCATGCTGTTATAAGTCAAGTAGAAAAGGGTCATTCAAAGACCTTATTTAAAAGTCTCTTGGGGAATCAACAAGCTTGGTCATGTCTGCGGTTTTTGTATTGTTTTAGGAAGAACAGGGAGAAGTTGATAAGAAGACCTGAGGACCCCAGAGTGAGTAAACAACTGTAAATAGGTCTGAGGGGAACTGAGATGCTAACCCATCCGGACATTTAAAACAGAACATAGAATTTTATAATTAATTGTGAAAGCAACACGAAGCCAGTGCAGTGGCCAAAACATGTGTAGTGTGATCGTGCTTATTCTTCTATTTAAAACAAAATCTTGCTTTTACTTTCACTTAAATATGTCTTTGTTTAAAACTTTAAACAAAAGCATTCTCTCTTTCTTTTTCCTGTGAGCAGCATGGCAGCTACAAAGCTTAGGATCATGTTTTATAAATTGTTTCTCTACTTTATCCCTGCTCTTTCTGCTGATTTCCTGTCTCTGATCTACCTTTCTTCTCTTTTCTATGTGCAAAACTGGTAGAGTGAAACATTGATGTTTGTAGCAAAAAAGGTTATAAAATGCAGAAAACGAAATGTTCACAGAGCATGAGTACTTTTACGAGGCACTGTACGGGCATATAGCCAGGACCTGCATTAAAAACATGGGGCCATGTTTACAGCAATCCGAGAGGGTGAAGGCTGGTACAGAGCAGCACCTTCAACGTCAACACATGCATGACACGTAGAAACACCCACGTGCTAAATTTAACACTCAGCTATGTGCTTTGTTCAGCAGCTCCTCGGGCTCTTTGGAAGACTTTTCTCTCCATAAGCTTTGCTGATGGAAAAGGCCGATGCTGTATGTGACTGATGTGTTGTTTCCGACTGTAACATTCGGAGGAAGGTGGTCAGGGGTCGACAGTCTCCGCCCGCCTCTGCTGCTTGACACATCCTGAGCAGGAAGCTAAAAATAGAGACTAGCAGCAAATGCTTTCAAAACATTCAGAACTTCAATTACTACTTCTGATAAATTTATAATAAATGATCAAACTTAAGATAATCTTTAAATGCAGCCATAAGCTAAATATTTTGTATTTTAACCCTTTAAAGTCTGGACCATGAAATAACTGACAGAAAATTCTCATTTTTCAAAATTAGAGCATTTTCTGACAAATGAAATAAAAAAAAAATACATTTTGTATAAGTAAAATTAGATCACTTATTGGCATCAGTTTTGATTATATTTTTGTATAATCTTTTATACATTTTCTGTAAGTATTCCTGATTTTGTTAGTTTGGATTTTCAAGTACAGAAATATATCATACACTCGGCTTTAAGGGTTTTAAAGTAAACGTCGAATGTATTTGTGCAATACATTTGTGCAACATTGCTAACAAAAACAAGAGAAAAAGACACCTGCTACACTCACTAAGTACTAAAGTACTGCCAACAAAAACAGCCTTGAAAAAAAAAATTTTGCCGTTCCGGTTATAGAAAAAAAAAGGAAAAAAATCACCTGCTGTGGCACAACATCCGTTAGATGTAATCCTTCGCAGACGCAGCTTCAACAGCCACCTGCCCAAGGCTAACAATAGACTGTGGCTAGGCTAGTGAGATGCTAAGAATGCACTGATGTGAATACAGTGGTTTCTCCATAACCTTAACTTATAGATGAGGCTCTTGACAAATTATTCTCCTTCAAATATGCCACCGTGTTACTTTTCCCACTGAAAGAACAATAATATAGAAATAATTATATGTAATATAACAACCCAATATGTCACTATATGTCAGAAGATTGTCACTGAAATCCAATTACCAGCCATCAGTTACAAAGTGTTTTCTATGATGACAGGAATGCTCAACATGTTAACAGACACAGCCTATGCAAACATAAGGATTAAAGTACACACAAAGACAGGCAGTGTTTCTACAGGATAGTAGGAAAGCATATATGAACCCTCTATGTAAACTTTACTGTATGTTTAATTCTACCTCTGCAGTTTATTTCTTAAGCAAATGAGATACATTTCATTTATTTATGTCGTTCTAATCTACACAGCCAGTTGTGGTGGATTTTCACAAGTGGTTTCAACATTTCTATTCCTGATATCTTGTTTGAGTATTTTAGATTTTTTTTTTCCATAATATTTCACAAGAAAGCAGTTTTTTTAGGCACTGCCTCAGAATATGTCAACAGGTGTGCCTCCGTTTAACTTAAATGTGTTGAATTAACCAATCAGAATCTTGCAAAACCATGACATTAACACTCCCTGTTTCTTTGTGCATCATTGAGTGGAACACCAAAAAAGGTGTAGATGTCATAACAAATACAACCATTTAAAGAAAGTAGTGAATTAATTTCTTTCTTATTTTAGCATTTTCCCAATAAAAATGATATTATTTTGATTATTTGAAAACAGAAAAAGCTTTTATTTTTCTAATTTACTGTCAAAATTCATTTAAATTGGTGAGCGAGTCAAATGGTCATGTGTTGTTCTGATACAGTATATATAAATATCTTTTCTTTATCAATAATTATGTAATTATGTTGTGTAAATTGATCCTTTAGTGCAGAAAATATTAGTTTCCCTAGAAAGATGGAGCGAGATGCCAATCTCAATGATAGGCCGTATTAACATTATTAAAATGTCCATTCTCCCAAAGTTCTTATACCTTTTCCAGTCCATTCCTTTACACATTCCATCTTCCTTCTTTTCTTCTTTGGATAAAGCCTTTAACAAATTTATATGGAAC
>JAUZNJ010033513.1:0-13130 GCA_034780135.1 Jordanella pulchra
GAGCACCTGTTCAATAAAAAGCCCGGAGTTGAAACCACAACAAGGAACTCATTATTTTAAGATAAACAAGTAAGTTTGTCACAGAGGTATCCACAGTTGGTAATGTTGACTGTCTGATGAGTCCACTCTCTGAGCTATAAACTATCTAAGGTGTTGGTTGTCTAACAGATGGTTGTCTTCTCCGTCTGATTAAGTTCCCTGTTTGAGGTCTCTACTGTCTGAGGGGTTTGCAGTTGGTTTTGTCTACTTTATGTCCACACTAGGTTTGTCCAGCATCTGAGGGACTCACACCAGGTTGTCTTTGTTGTATATATATATTTATTGAGTTTTTCAAAATATAACATACATAAATCATACACGAGTATACATATTTAACAAATTACTGTATACGAAAGATATACTCTTACCAACACAACAGTACAAATAAAAACATACAATAACTAAAAGTAAAATAAAAATAAGAACAAGTCAAGGCAATTATCTAAATAACTGAATACAGTGCACTGGTTACCATTTACACTATAGGATAGTACAACCTGTCTATAAAGGCACAGGTGGCATACTAAGAGACTGAGCGAGTGTGGGGGTCACTCTTAGACTGAGAAAGATGGTCCAAAAACGGCTGCCAGATACTACAGAACTTATTAGTGGAGCCCAAAACATCATACCGCAGTTTCTCCAAATGGAGAATCTCATTGAAATCACTTAACCACATTTTAAACTGAGGAATCTTGTCAGTTTTCCACAATCTTAATATTACTTTCTTAGCCGTTACCATTCCATACATCACAGTCATTTGCATAGAAATGCTGCGGCTCCTAAGTGAAGGAGAATATCCAAACAATGCAATCTTGGCATCTGGAACCAACGTGCATCCATACACTTTGGAGAACAAGTTAAAAATGTCACACCAATATTGGAGGAGTTTGGGACATAGAAGGGAGGCTTTTTAACTTTTACTCATCTCTGTCAAAGAGATTATTTTTAAAGCAACAAATAACCTGATCTAGTATCCGAATTTTAATGCTTTTTTTACCGTAATGTTTGATTTCACATTATTTTCCAAAGCCTGGAAATTTCTCAACCTCAACTTATAATCATTGTAATGAACAAATTCTTTTAAAACAGCAAGACGCCTAAGGTCTAACAGAGAATGCTTTTTACTGCCCTCATGAGACAAATCAATCACATCCTCCCTGTATTTTTATTTTCCTGCATGGTCTTCAATGTCAAGGCGATGTGGTCAGCAGTTCTGCTGGGTTCAGCTGGAGCTGCTCATAAAATAAAGATTTATAACAGTCCACCTTCACAAATGTCACTACCACTGAATATATATATGTGTGAATGTGTAACAGGAAGCCGACGGCCATGTTTTCAGCACGTCAATCACTCAAAAGGAAGACTGTTCAGTTTCACCCCTTAATCCATCTTTTGATCGGGAGATATTTCAAAATGACACAACAAGGATGATGTACGGTGTCTTTGAACAGTTTATCTTGAAAAAAATCTTCCATTTCACACGTTCTTCCAGTTTTCTAAAACTTTTCTAGTTTTTAATCTTTGAAGCGTATGTCTGAATTCTCCCACTTTGCTCAGCAACATGGTTTTCAGGGTAATTGTTACAATTGGTCATAGCAGTGAGGGTATTGTAACTGTTCGCTTTTCTCTCCTCTTCTGATCACTGAAGCACTTCCCAAAAAAAACAATACACGACATGAAAGGAACGAGGGAAATTAAAAGCATTTAGATCATACTAAAAATCTAAACCCTATTGTACATCCTGTATGCATACAGGATGTACAATAGGGTTAGTCCCCTCTTGGTGAGTTGTAGAGAAACTAAAGGCCTTTTGTAACCTGAGCTTAGTCCACAAATCTGAAAATGACTAACTTAAATTGGACCATCTAGTTCTAGATTGGAGAAATATTTCCATCCACACTGTACAATGAATATATACTAAAATGCTTTTATTAACTTTGCACCAACGCTTTGATCTCTTTTCAATTTTTTTCTGTGCAGCAGCTTTTTATTCTTTAGAAGAGGTCCCATATCACTGTTACTTCTCTAAACTTCAGTGCCTCTTCAATGTCTTGATGAATAATAAATGTTGCGATGAAGATGTAGGCATTTTCTTTTGGAAGATCAGAAGTAGTACTCATTGCCGTTCAGCTGCCCTGTGCATGATCCCTTCATTCCACTATAATCCTGATGGTGGCGATGGAAGTCTATGTTGGAGCTCCACCTCATTTTAAAGGCAGCCCTAATGAAAAACCAGTCAGGCTGCAGGTAAAGAAAGTAAGATTAGTTGCAGTGGTGCCCTCTGTTTTTACTGGGCAAAAGTAATCTACCTCATTTTTAATAATAATAATAAAAAAACTTGATAAAGCATAAAATTAGAAGAAGATTTTTATTTTTTGGCAAACATTAGTAATGAGCCCTTTCTTACTCTGATGCCTCCCTCCTTTCTAATCTGTCTTTAATAACAGAAAACTTATTGTTGCATTTGAGCTTAACAGGAAGCAAAGATGGGGGCCGATTAAAAATATTAAAATGATACAGGATTGTGTATTTGAAGGAGTGATGGACAAAGATGATGCATCTGTGTTAATAAGGATATAGTTATTAAAAAAAAAATGTTTGGAGGTTATTTTTTAAACAATAACATTATAGAGTAAATAACCCTAATTTAGAAAAAAAAAAGAAAAAAACTGCTGATAGCTGAACTGGACAATTTTTCATTAATTTTTCTTTTTTTAAAAAACAATGGTCTCTTCAGTCCTAGTCAGAAAATACAGCCAATGCATGATCAGCACCGGTGCAGATTATTGATACAAATTCTATGCTAAAAAACCCTGCAGGTCAAACCCAAAACCTTTTGCTCTAAGGTAGCAACGGGCTAAACCCCAGATTTGTGTACCTTTAATGCTTTGATCAAATAAAAAGTAACACAACACAAGCATTTGAATCCTTTTAACTCTCATTTACAGATATCAACCAATCATTTTCATCTTATTTTAGAAACTGTTTCCTGTAAGATAAAAAAAAAAAAAACAAAAAAAAAAACAAATGCAGTTTCCCAGGAATTAGCCTCTATTTGTGAAGGTTTAAATCAGTTTAAATTTTGTTTCCCTTGATGCAGATGCATCTAATACAGGCTGACCTACAGGAATATATGTCTGCTGTTCCAGGATCTCCCTATAGACTCTGCAGAGGAGAGGCTTTTTTTGTCAGGAACTGGCTTTTATCTTCTGCTGATCATTGGCAAAACAAAGACAGGTGTGTGGATGACGTGTGTTTTTGGTTGTGTGTGTGTTGGTTTAGTTCAGGGGGGTGGGAGTGAATTCAGCCCACCCTTGCCAGTCAGAGCCCTCTCACTGCTGATCTCTAACTTGGTTAGCTGCCCTTAATTTGATCCCGAGGGGCAATAATTTGTTTCCCTATGGTGGGTTTCTAAAAAAAAAAAAACGGTCTGGCAGCCATATTTTCTCACACACAGCCACGTGCTGTCGCTGGCTCCATCACTTCATGCCCCCATATAATCCCTACGCATTTTCAGACAAGGGCAGGACGGTACAGGTAAACGGGCCGAGTCTCTGTTTAGACTTGATAAACACACACTCATCCTGCCTCCACCAGATGGGATGTCATCAGCCGTGGCACACTGACAACGCAGATGTTCAACGACAGCAACACACACACACACACAAGGGCGTTAAAACACACACGTGTCCCTTGTCACATTTTGCTGACAGCACAAAGTCACAAAAACAGCTCGATCGGGCCCGTGCCGCTCTGCACCATACGGATTATGGTTATGGAGGCTCATTAAAAACATGTAGTGGGAGATGGATTAGTTATGGCCTGCTGTTGTGGTGGGCGAGATCAGTGGATTTCAGTGCGTTTTGTCAGCGCGTGTGCGGTGGTGAATGGATCTGTGGGGGTGGGGAGCTACTTTTTTGCCTTCCAACATGTGTTTTTAGAAGCTGGCATCAGTTTTAGTGCTACTACTTCAAATAACAACTTACAGAGTCAGTTTTCTTTTTTTTTAAAGAGACATTTATGAAAATGAGATGAAGCAAGTGAGCTGAAAGAGAAAAGTATTGCATCGTTTTCACCATTTTTTCTTCACATTAAAATCACAAACTTTAACAAGTTGTGTATAATTTGCACCACAAAGATACATGATAAAATATTTCATTGCTTTAACCTCAGAAAGAAGCTGCTGAAATCAGAAAGGTAAGAACTACCAGGAATACAGTGGATAAACAAACACACTGTGAGGAGGATGTTTTCCCTCTCGGTGAAGCATGGTGTTGGCTGCATCATGCTGTGGGGATTGTTTCATCAACAAGGGCAAGGAAATGGGAATCCTGCAAAAAAACTTGTGATTGGAGTGAAGGTTCATGTTCCATCAGGACAACAATCCTTTAAATCAAACTTTGCTATGTGCTAGGATGGCCTAGTCAAAGTCTGGACCTATATGACTTAAAAAAAGCCTTTGGTAAACTTGATAACAATATTCGCTGACGATTATCTTATTTAAACCAACAAGAAATATTTTGGAAAATAAACAAGTAAGACCATAGATCCATTCCTGTCTAAACCCGGTAAGAGTTATTCCTTAAAAGACTCGACTGGATCAAGCTGGAAGAATACAAATACAGTCACCAATTTCAAGATTTTAATTTGTTAAACGATTCTGTATCAAATTAAAAGAACATAAATGTTGAAAAAAAGGTGTGAGCTGTGTTAAAACCTGCAAGTGTGAGTAAGATGATGAAGGGAGAAGTCCTAGCATGGAAATGTGAGAAATGGAGATGGAAGAGGGGAAGAAACATGTGTTTAGGGTGAGGGTTAACAGACAGCAGCCCAGTGCAGTCCAAAACGCTGTGCTGTGATTCACGGCCCATCAGCGGCCACATCCAACATGCCTCTGCACAGGCTTCTACTTTAAAGTCCAGATCCAGGCGACGCACATGCAGGGCGCTAATGGGCTGTTATTAAAGACATGAATCACCTACTGACCACACATGAGCTGGAAAATGCTCCCCATTCTGCAGCAGCAGCTAATGCATCATTCAGCATGAAGCTGCCCCAAATTCTACCATTTTTTTTCTTTTAATCATAGCATCCATGACATTTCTCATGGAGGGATGGTTGTCGGGCGAGGCAGCCTTTGTTGTGCTGTAAAGGTCCTGATTGACAGACGCCATCACCTTTTGCAGGGGAACAATGCATCGGCCGGAGAATGAGGAGCTGACCTTTTAGCCTTAACCGCACACCTACATCATGGAGTCCCAGGTTTCTCCCAGGGGGCGAAACCCTTTTCATTTCTGCTCTGCACTTTAGGAGACCTAATCTGATGATATTTAGCCGCTTGCAGGTGAAGATAGCTTTCAGGTAAAGTTCCACTCCGCCACAGTAGAAAAAAGTCACAATCTCCCACAGTGCACAATTATATTTGCAAAGTTTGACACATTCCTCTTCTGATGGACGACGGTGTCTCCATACTTTTGTTTAACATTCCTCCTCACTTGCCTGACTGCACTTGTCAACATACAGTAAACATTTCATGGACCACCGGCGTTGAGATTTACCTGTAGACAGGTTCAAGAGCCGGTTGGACGATTTATTATTTCTGCATTTCTTTAAAATATAGCTGCAAACGCTCACATCTGTAAAGGATGTTGGAGCAGACGCTGAGACGTGGGGGATACAGGTGTCAAAATACGTCAAAAACATCCAGTGGAGTTCCTCAAAGCACATCTGTACCTCCGTCAAGCTGTCCCCTTTTGATTGTAAGCAGTAAATCTGCTGTCGCTGTCAGAGCTTCGCTGTCCTGTAAGCACACCATCTGGGATAGCTAACAAATCTCTGTCAAACATCTTTGATTCATTTGGAGGAAATTAATTTGCACGCAAAGTATTTCAGTAAAAATGAATGCTTCAAATTACCCCCATTCATTTTAAGAACTAACCTTTTATCAAGAGGTTTCCTGTCAGTAAGCATTCATTCGTTTATGTTAGTTTCATCCGTCCTGCAGCAGATTGACGGGTTTTTGGCGTTTAGTTCAGTAACGATCAGCTTTAAACATTCTTTCCTAGATAACACACATTTGTTTGCTAAAATGTGAAAATGAACCCTCGGATTTAGTCATAGCTTTGACCCAATGCATCATGAATTCCCACAATGCTTTAAAACAGATTATATTTGAACCATAAGCCTAAGTTTTTTCCCTCCAAACTCGCTTATTTAAGAATTTGAGTGAGCTCAACTGAGTTGAAATCTGTTCCCCCACACATTTGCACCCAGATGAACATAACCATTAACCTCAGGAATTATACTGATATTGAGTATTTTGAAAAGTTTTAGGGATTTCTGTGTTTCTTTTAATAATAAGTTTTTCTTTTAGAGTCCCCAAATATTTATCTGACAACTCCGAATTTGATAGGATTTAGATGTGTGGGCTGAAATACCCTTGAAAGAAGGTTAGTTTTGTTTTAAATAAATCTTTTCCGTGTTTAATAATTGAAAATTCATTTGATCCAGTGGAAAAAAAATAAAAAATACTGATCCATTTTAGGTGTACTGGAAGCAGAGATGGGTAGTAACTTAAATTTAAAAAATGTACTATTAGGAATAACTTTATAGCATTGCACTTTCTACTCTTACTTGAGTGAAATTTCTGGCTTCTTCATCTATTGTGAATAACTTGATAAAAACGAGGTGGTTTTAAACAAATATGCTCCACTGAGAGAAAGACTTTCCTCTTTTTTTGTACTCACTGCTTATTAGTTTAGTGCTATTTATATTTTGCTGAATCTGGAGCTCTATTATTATAATATGCCCTATTCTAACATACTGCAACTATTGATTTTGTAAGTTTTATAACTCAAAAATGTATTTTGAAAGGTATTCATTGCACCTATTTTTTTATTCCGTAATTACTGTATGTTTATTTTTATGTTATTTTTTGAAATACCAGAACTTGTACATAGCTTTATATTTTGTTTAACTGTATATCATTTTTTAAAACCTTAAACCAGTTACTCAGTACTTGAGTAGTGTTTTTACTATTTTTTCACTCTTACTTACACAACTTTTACAATGGCTTCTTTTTACTTTTACTTGAGTAAAAGTATGACGGTGTTACTTTTATTTGAGTACAATTTTACGGGTACCTCAGACTGGAAGAAATCTACTGGATTGTATGTAAGTCTTTTGATATTTCATATAAAATTACAATGCAGAGATATGCTGGTTAATATTCAGGGTTTTGGAAGAGACGCAAGCCCACATCATCACACAACCACCACTGTACTTAACATGCTGTTCACAACAAACCTATTGTTCCAGGAAGAGTCCCATGGCACATTTTTGGATGTTTTTAGCATTGTCAAAAGACTTTCTAAAAACCTTTAGGGCAGTTTTCTCAGCCATGGATAGAGGTGGTAAATGAGTTAATTGTGGAGGGATAAATATAGGTTCTTGTTGAGCAGGGACAATGCCAAAGGGGCTACGGACACCCATGTTGTTCCTATATAGACATAATTTTCCACCTCTGGAACAAGCAGTTCCCTTCTAAAACACATAGTGAAAGCCTTGAAATATACTAACTAATCTGACATTTTACTATGATATAAACCATAAGCTGACAACGAGTTCATTATTCACATCAATATTCTAACATTAAAGTTGAAAAATATAAAATTCAAGCTCTTTTCAGAACTAGTTTCTGTGTTTTGTGGCTAAGAAAAAAAAAGTATGAGTTTCTGCAAGTCATCTAAGAGTCATTACTAAACAACAAACACATTTGCTCTTTGTAGTAATGAATATATATGTTAATATTATGCAGAGCCATGACGGATTAAAGGTATACTGGACGATTTTCTAAGAAATGTAGCTGACACCCTTTTTGAATGACTCTGCATGTGCAAGACCATGCCTGCTCTTCCCCCACTGGATGAAAAAATCTCATTAACACTCTCTGTTTTTATTTCTTACTTCTGAAGCCTTTTTCTTCGCATGAGACAAATATTGGCATGTGGAACAACCAATAGATAAGATGACCCCGCTGGAATCTGAAGCTGAAAGAAGGTCGTCTACTATACCTTTAATTTAGACAGCATGGATGTTCAAATCTGTGTATATTTATTAAAGACGGTTTTAGGCAAATCAAAGTCTTCTTTCAGTTGGAAAGTACGAAGGTTGTACTCGTTCATTTTTCCTGTTAGTAGCGTGTAGATGGACCCTGAACTGTTTCTGGCGCACATTGGCCACCCCTATATGGCTTCGCTAATGTTGACAGCCAAGTTAAAAGATACTGAGCTTCAAGAGCTTCATGTCATGCTATTTCTATATTCCATTGGGAAAGAGGAAATCATGGATTAAATGAAAAGGTTCATATCTATTTCCCAATATTTTGTTTTCCTTCTTAGATTAATGTTCTCAAACCAAAGGTTGGATTTTCTAAAATTCTCCAAGGTGAGATTATGATAAAAGACTAATTTCACACATCTCTACAAGGCAGCCAGTAAACGTGACTGTATACTGAGCTTGACATCGACTTGAATTATGAGAAAAGTGTGTCTCTCCTCCTAAAGCGGAGCTGGGTTGAGACCTCCATTTACTGTAAAATGTGTTAGAGTTATGCTCTAACGAGAACAGCCGGCTTCTGACGGGTAAATAGACAGAATGACAGGAAACAAATGGTGTAAGTACGTTAATCTAACATATGCTGGATGCTTTTAACCAAAGTATCACAGGGCTGTTGGTGGGCCCTCAGGAAATCAAAAACTAATTGACATTGTTTTATTCCAGTGTTTATATCTCTAAAGATAGCCTTAAGCTATTGTTTCTTCTTAAATTCAGACTATTTCTGCGTGAAAGGGACATAAACGGAGTGTTTCCATGAACAATTGTAGAAGATCAGACTGTCTTCCTTACATGGGTGTAGATTTTTAGACCCCGACTCATTAGCTTTTATTCAGTCTCCTAAATCTCTCTCATCAATGCTGCAATTCAACCCTTTTGTTTAATAAACAATTTGTCAGTGATGTATTGAACGCAAGCTCTAATTTGATTGTCCGTGAAATGTGCATCGAGGTGCTGCCCGCTCTCTGTCTCCCTGTCTGCACAACTAAAAGTGATACTCCATGCCTTCTCCTCTCTCTCTGCTTCTCTCTCTCCCCTGTCGCATGGGCAGCACATGCATGTGCATTTTTATCCTGCAGGGATGAGAATATAAGAGCAATCCTCAAGGGTTTGCAATTACATCTAAATGGCATAATCAGACATGATGGATGGCCGTTGCTTTTTGCGCCATGTCTAGACCTCATCTCTACCGGTGCAACAAGGTTAAAGGACAGTTGCAAGGGATGAGAGATTTAATACTTTTCTTGTGCTTTATTTTCTCCCTTTAAGTCCCCCGTTAAATTGACCTGAGTGGCATTCAAAGTATTCTAACAAAGACAAATCGACAGATATCCCTGGCGAAATGGGCTGAATAACCTTTTCCTCCCATTTTACTGCAGGATAGTAGAGAAAAAACAATCTCATATTTATCATTTTGTTCTTAAATCCTTTTATTCTAGTGCAAGAATGAGTTTTCCTCTGCAAGTACAATCATAAAACGAAACTGTATTAGTTATTAGCAGCCTGAGAAAGACAATATTGAACTAAAATGACCATGCACATGGGTAAGTGCACATTTGGGGTCAATTTCATGTAATATTTTTATCAATAGGTGGCACTGTGGCATTAGAAGTTCATTTAGCAGCATTTGATGGAGGCTGCAGAGGTAAAACTCAAAGAAAGCAGGATGGAAGGTAAGCTAAGGGTTGTTCTGCCTCTCAAAGTTGAGTTTACAGCTTATTTGTCACATCAGCCTTGCAAATAAAGGCTTTGTAGATGCCAAAAGGATCAATTTAGGGTGAGAGATAAGATGTTAAAAGGACACCATAATTGGGAGATTTCAATCTGACAAGTTTCTCACAATTCTTGTAATTATCAGAGACAAATTGCATCTTTTGAAGGTCCATCTGCTCGGATTGAAACGTGAGCTGTTAGAATATAAGACAGTGATTATCCTTGAAAAAAAAGATCTTTATCTGACAAAGTGTAAGTGCCCAGAGCTGACAGAGCTCGTCTGAGAGGTAAATAAGGAGTCAGGGCTTGCTTTGTCAGATGGATCGTCTAATAATTCCAGATGGTCAGGGAAGTCAGAAGCTGAATGGAGACAAGGAATAGTCAGGAACGTAAAGTAGACATCTTTTTTTTAAAGAGGCATCGTTGAAGGAGGTCATACAGGAGCTGCTGTCACTCAGCCATAAAGACAAGGAGAAGGTATGTTCTGGAAAAGCAATACTCGTGCTTCCTTTCTTCCTGTCAAATGAATCTTTGATTGCTCCTGTTCATTTTGGTGCTGTTACCTAACCGAGGCGGAGGCGTCCGACTCTGTACAATTCCGAAAGCTGACCGGGAATACAAAGACTCCCTCTACATATATTCTTCATTGTCTTTTCTTTCTGCTCGGCTGATCTATTTGGAGGCATCATGCAGATGTCTGCCTTGAAGAGGGAAAAAAAAAGCAGCTATCCCTTAGAGTCCATGCTGTCGTCACTGTGGATGATGAGCATTGACAAGAGAGAGAAGCCAATTCTCCATCCCCTCTGATCAGGGGGCCCACGGTGGAGCCTATTGTACCCCTTATTCAACTTAAAATGAGCTCAAAGTCAGTCTTGGTACCTGCCATGAATGCATCCCTGAATATACTCTATTCACTACTTTGATCAGACCTAAAGCTTCCCATATACGACTGATTTATTGAACATAGGGCTAGGATGGAGAGACTTCTGCAAGGTGCCACGCAGACTAAAAGAAACAGCCTCATATATTGTCATACTTCAGCTCACAAAAAGAACTGCAAATTTACAACTAAAATGCATCGTGTCATCTAATTCCCTCTCATGGAAGCCAAGAGAAATGGCAATTCCACTTAGGGTAGAACAGAATACAAAGGCCTCAAAGGTCTCTAGTTGGGCAAAAACATCTTGATTTAACTGAGACTTTTTGGGAGGTAATTATTTGGACTGATTGGATGAAATGAAACTTCTCGAAGGTGTACATCTGCAGCATTTCAAAGAAAGAGGGGTTGCGGTTGGGTGATGGTCAGGGTCTTCCTGGCTGTTTCGGTTAATGATTTTTGCTCTCTAATGAAATAAATCCTGAAGGGGAATCTCCAGCAATCAGTAGTTAACCTCAAGCTGGTTGTGCAGCAGGAAAATGAAAGTTAACCACACTGTAAGCATACCCTATTATGTGTTTCAACCTGAAAATATGGCGAAGTGGTTGGCCTATCTGCTCAGCTAGCCACCCTGCGGACTACTGCTGAACAGATGATCCATTCATAGCTAGCTAGCTGTAGCTTAAAAATAGCCTTGCTGGAGTTACATCGATGAAGATGAAGAGAATGTTAGAACAGCCAAAGTCATCATTGCTATTATTTAGAGAAAGTATTCTGCCTTTATTTCATTCAACTGAGTGGAAGTGTGCAGCAATATGTGGGGGAGGGTGAGCTGTAAAAAGCTAAGGAAAAGTATAACTCGTGAACTTACTCTTCAAAGGACCTTAATCCTTAAGAGAAGGTTTTTGGCTTTAAAAGCATGGCATACCTTTATCTTGGTAAGTGTGCCATTACATTTTACTCAGCTAAACCCTCTTTCCACCTGATGCAAACCGGTGCTGTTTGCATATTCGTTGTATTTTTTTCTCTCTCTACATCTTCCCCCAGTTCCTTCAGCAGCCAGCCATTAAAATGCAAACACCCACGCCAGTGTGATCACTGAAAACACGGCAGAAACAAACGACTCGGTGAAATAGCCGCTGGCAGAGACATCACTCCTGCCCAAACGTTGGCAGCTCCCGGCTCCAGCACTGAAAGACACAAGCGAAGAGGAGAGTACTTTCACACACACCCCACCCCCCCAAACTCTCCCTCTGACATTCACAGAGATATTTACCTAGTAAAGATCCTGACATTTCGCTGCGCTCTCTAATAACATCCTGAAATATGAATATGAGTGAAGAGAGCGGAGAGAAAAGCCGGCTGAGCTTTTGTTAACAGGTATTGATTGATGCCAAGGTGGGGGGTAAGGAAGGAGCCAGGCCATGGGGAGCCACTCTTTACTGATCGTCTGTTAACCCTGTCAAAAAAAAAATCTTGCCCCGGCCGGGAGCTTCGCTGGTGGCCATGCAGCCGACTGTGACTTCCTTATCAAAGCGAAAAAAGTCCAGCCTTTGGCAAAAACTCACATGAAAGACAGATGGGGTTACAGAGCTGAGTCGATATTCAGGAGCGGCCGTGGCGACACCAACTCTACAACCAGAGGGACTGCTCCCTCATCTGCACAGGTCAACTAATAAAAAGGCTGTTTGAATCTATAAACATCTCACGACTTTCTGCTGTAAAACACGGTGAAGATATAAACTCTCTGTATTGACATAATGAAGGTTCTAAGCAATTATCCTCTGTGTATGGTGTGCAGATTGATTATACCATTCGGTGACAGAAATCTGTTATCAGAACAAACAGAAAAGCTATATTTTAGAAAAGTATTTATAGGGAAATTGAGTAAAACTCCTGCTTTGAATTGAGTTCTTCTGAAACCCGAACAGCACTAGGTTTACCTCTGGAAAACCTTTTGGAAAATTGGAGAAGTTAATTTTTTTGTTTTGATCATTTCCTTCATGTTTATGCTTGGAAAGTCTTGCCATATTTAGGTAAGTTCTCTGTCTTAATTGTTTTTAAAACTAGTGCTTCAATACTTTCTTCACTTGGTTTTATTTCTAACTTATTCTTGTGGTCTGTTCTGTTTGTACTTTAGTTTTTATTGAGAGGATGAGACTGGTTAGTGAGATCAAAGCCAGGTCCAAGGGGAAACAAACCAGCAGTTCATGGCACATGGGAAACTCAGTGACAGAACGTTTTGGGTTGTTCTTACTGTAGGAGTGAGTTGAAATGTCTTCAGAGGGGGGTTCTGGTGTCCGGGGTCTTAGTATCCAGTGTGGGTCCAGAGGCAACGAAGGAGTGCGGTGGGAAATGGACAGGTCGGCTCAGATTGAACGGAGAC
>JAUZNJ010033514.1:0-13130 GCA_034780135.1 Jordanella pulchra
TATATATATACACACACAATACATAGGCACACAGATGTATACAGACAAACAAATCTACAAATAAACTGATACTAATATAATGATACAGAGTTGTTGTTCTAGTTGAGAATTTGCATATACTATACGTACAAGTACATATGCACACATGTAAACAAATACACACACACACTATTCAGTGACTGAATACCATTAATACTATAGCTCTATTTCAGACTATTCATGCACAGTACAAAAACTTTGGTGACTTGTATTAAATTCAAATAAATATTTAATTATATATTAATATTTATTCATTTTATGTTATATTTATAGATTTTAAAATACCAACTAAAAACTGATTAATAGTAATTTTCTTATGTTATATTAATAATCAGGTAAATCTCAGATGCTGACACCACAAAAAAAAAAAAAAATTATTCAAAATATTTATCAAAGTTAGTCCCCGTGCCCGAAGAAAAATCTTGACTTTATAATCATATATTTAGATCTAGTAGAAGCTGTAAAAGGGGAGTCTCTTTCCTTGCAGCATTGTCAGCATGGAACTGTGAAAAAAATAAAAAAAATCTATGTATATTTGTACATGTACTGCATATAATGGGATTACCCTTTATTAATTAGTATACATGAAAAGCTAATCAAAAGGAGCGCATATTTTTGTTTTCTACAAGGAAAAGGAAAAGTGCTCCAAGAGATTATTACTCCAAACCTCATTCATTAAACTGTGGTAAAATTGTTAATAATTATTTCCTACATTAAACTAAAATCTCAAAACTTTCAGGTGAAAAATATGACATTTTATATTCTGGCATTTATATTGTGTACCATATGAACACTTAACATTCACTTTCAGTCACTACAAACGAATACAGCCAGAGGCCCAAATGCCCAGGCCATGTTTGATGCCCTTCTCCTGGGATTCCAACAACTACCATGGCCCGCTTTGCTTAACTGCCTTGGTAGCCAGACTGGCCTATCAGCCAGAAACCCACACTCTATATAAGCACATTTAAAAGTTTGAACATAATCTTGCTGAAATGACTAAACAGATGAAGTTTTGTAGAAGCATCAGGAAACTGACTCTTTGTGTTAGAATAATTATTGGGACCTGACTGACTTACTGGAAAACGTTTTGACTGCAGTTAGCTATGCTCCCACTCCACCTTCCGCCTTAGAAAGCAGGGAACCTGACCCTTGCAGGCTACTGCTTGATGAACTGACTACATAGATAATGTTTTAAGATATACATTTGTACACCCACCTTCATACTTATTACCACCTTTGCTCGAATAAAGCACTGCAGCTGTACTCAACCCACCCCTCAACAAGCCCACAAAGTTCTGAGTTGCAGTGGGACCAAAGCCAGGGAAAGTAAAGCCCCAGGAAAGGGGAAACGCTACCTAGGCTTTCAAGAGCTCCAGGTATTTGACTGGCAATAGAAAAGGTGCTCTTGTTGCTTGAAGTTCTCTATCTTTTCCTAACATAAAAGCATTGCCTACAGTTTGAATCAGCTTAATAAGTTCATGTTTCATATTGGATTTTGAAAAGTCATAAGTTATTTATTTGTATTTTCTTTATTTAATTTTATATTTTGAATTACTACCAGCTGTCTAACCAAATTAATTTAAACATTAAATCAAATATAAACAAATTATTACATAGTACTTGAGTAGCCTTTATACTAAGTATCCCATACTAAGTCTTCCTACTTTTACTAAAGTAAAAAAATATTACAGTGTTACTTTTACTTGATATTCTTTTTATTTACATTACCCATTTCTGTTGTGAATTCGTCATTCTCTTCAGAAGCAAATGAGAGTGATTTTAAACAATTTTAATTAATGGAAAAAAACAGCCCAAGGTCAATTGGCTAAAGATAAGATCCTAAACAGAATATAGAAAAGGCAGAATTACAAATTGGTAAACTGTAGCCATTGCTTTTACAGTTATAATGTAATATCTAGAGTTTAAATACCTTACAAGTTCAGGAAGAAGGTTTGATACTAATAAATTCACATATAAAACTGAAATTTACTTCAATATCTGCTAGCATCCCAAAATATTTTTAACTTGTATCAGATGACAAAATATTTCTCTATGTTGCCAAAATATAAAGCTGAAACAGAACTGTTCTCTGCAACATGAAAAGGACCAAAAAACATTGGAAATTTACATTATAAAGAGAAAAATGTGCTAAACTTTCTGTTTTGTTAATGGGAAAAATGGAATGACAGAGAGAACCAAAAAAACTATGTTTTACTTTAGTTGATCTATAAAATAATTCTCTATTTTTAGCTGATATCCCATTTACCAACCACATTTTTAAAGAAACAAAATCCCTACTAAAGAGCTTAGTGTGTAATTGAGTATTATATTTCTACCAAGTGCTCAGACTTCTATTTCTAAAATATGAGATTTTCTATAAGAATGAGTCACACTAAAGTAATACATTACTTCTGATAAAATGATGTTATACGTTTAGACTGACACACTGCAAACCTTTGCATTAAATAAAAAGAAACATGATGCTTATTCTAAAACCAATGTCATAGTCCTTAATCAAAGCAAAGAACCGCAGAGCTGGTATGGTATAGTGTCAAACTTCATTAAGGTTAGGGTCAGTGGAAATACTGACCTGAATACTAAATATGTGTCAGTATGACATAATGAAAGCAATAAAATACAATCAAAGAACTGGCTGACAGACAGCCTGGGCATGCCGAAACGCCCGAGTATAAATCATTCACAACATCTATTAACAGCAGGGGAAAGGCCCACTTTGTCATTTCAGGCAATAACGGGTAGTTAATTTGAATAAGTAAATGTTTTGCTCAGTGGGAGGACTAGGATCAGAAGTGTTTGTATTTGAATCAAAACACTTTTTGCAGTATTGACCCCAGAGCCATGACTGTTGTGAAATCCTCTCCTTCTTCTCCTCCATCTGCTTGATCTTCTTCTTTAGTCAGTAAATAAGTCATTTCTCAATTAGGTTTTGCAAACAGTTCTTCAAATAACGACACTTTTAAACTTCCCAAAGAGAAATTATGGAAGCTATGTTAATTGCATGCTTTAAGTCTTTAACAAAGCCAAAAAAAGTGAGTTGGATCCACAGTTTGACCTAGTATGCTTTTGACTGGCACAGATTCCACGGCAGGCTATGATGCAATTCCTTCAATCAAATCCATTTTCATTTTAATTTTCGATGTGATCCGTCTGCAACAGGGACACTTCATCTAACCCAGAAAAAAAGAGAGAGGGGAAAAAATGATAACACTAATCGCTCCAGATATTTTAACCTTCCTAATTAAACCACCGTTTCTTCAAGGTCACTTATCCTGCTGACGAGAAAATGTTTTAAATGAAAAGCATTTATGAAGGCTCTAGTGAGATATGTGTGTGGTTTCTCAAACCCAGACTCCTTATCACAAAATCCTGGGCAGGATTTCATGCAATTCGTAAAGGCAAATGTGTTCTTTTCACAGCTGCCTTTCCTGAAAACTCTGCATGTATGGTTTCTAAAATGGAGTTTCATCCTGGCTTAGATGAGGTGAGGGAGCATTTACATTTCCACAGTTCCTTTTTTTTATTTCCCTTTAGTGAGCGATATGCAACATAACCACTTGGCATGACACTTTGAATCCACCCGCTGTTCTAAACAAAGAAATCATGTTACAGATTAAGAAGAAATCAAATAAGATTAATTCAAAATTTTGTTAATGTGAAATTCATCTAAATTAGATTAAACTGGAAGGCCTATCAGAGGAATGGAAATTATAACTTTGTCAGAGGCAGCAGACCTGTTTCCAGGTTACATGATTGGTCGACACGCTGCCAGGCTGCTCCAGTGGATACGCACCAAAGGTACAATAAATGGGAATCTGAGCACAGTTAGAAGTGCTCTGAAAAAGAAATGAATGTTTATGAGGAGTTTCCTTTTGGGGATTTAGCTCTTGCACCAGAAGGAGGAGTGATTGCGTGGTCTCTCGTCATATTTTTTTCCAATCCATTTTAAAGACTCTTCCGTCATATGTGATCCTTTCCTTCCATCGTCTTGAGAAAGGAGATTAGAGCAAGATCTGAATTCTATAAAACATTGTGTTTTTTTTTCTTTCTTTTTCATAACCATTTTTCTTTGACCTTGAAGAAGAACATTATGAGGTCAAGCAAATGGGAGGTAGAGAAGTGAGTTTGTTTCAGAAAAATTCTTCTTATAAGATTTTTCAAGAAGTCAATATTTTAATGATGAAGTCAATTCAATTCAAAAATACTATAGTCATCCCAAAGGGAAATTATATTTTGTAGTAACTCAGATTTTTGTTTTCCCTTCACCAGTTGTTTTAAGTGTTGATAGCTGTAGGCAGGAAGGATCTTCTGTATCGGTCTGTCTTGCACCCATTCTCCAGGATGGAGCTACAGTAAACATAATAAATAATAAACAGGAATAATCTCTTGAGGGTCCAGAGTCATTCCTAGAACAGAGCCGCCCTTCTTTATTAGCTTGTTGAGCATTTTTAAGTCATTTGCTCTGATGCTGTTACCCCAGCAGATGATGGAGGAAGAGATCACACTCTCCACAACAGACTTATAGAAAATGTGCAGTATGCTTTTGCAAACACCAAAGGACCTAAGCTTCCTTGGAGAGATTCCCTTCTTGTAAATGGTAATTTCTGCATTATTCTTCAGAAAGTCTTCTACATCACTTGAACTGTCTCTTGGGTCAGACTAAGGTTGAACAGGTGCTGTAGGATCCCACAGAGCAGCTCTGCACGGACTTTCAGGACTCTGAGGCTGACACCATCAGGACATGGTAACTTATTATTATTATTCAGTATCTCCAGTTACCTCTACACTTGACATCTAGAGAAAGACAGGTGAAAGGCTGTTTTGGCTGACAAAAAACTCATAGAAGCAGAAGAGCCAATGGCAAAGGGGGGCAGGATGTCCATGTGACTGTGGGCTGGAGAGAAAGATGATGAACTTGTTACTGAACTGAACTTGTAGAAGAATGTATTCAGTTCATTGGCTCTACCCAGACTTCCATCTGTCTGATCATCCTTCTGCTTAAATTTTGTGATCTTATTTATGTCTGACCACACATCTCTGATATTGTTCTGCTGGAGATTGTTTTGCAGTCTCCTTCTGTATGCCTCCTTGCTTCGTCTCATCTTGACCTTAAGTTGCTTCTGCATAATGTGTAATGGGGGACAGTGAACATTTTGGGCAAAAAGGAAAAAGGAGAGAATAATTTGTTTTGGTTGGTTAAATTGTTTAAAAATCTGCAATCATTTGCAAAAGTGTTCAGAAACCTTTTTTATCAGATCATTTTATAAAGTTAAACAATCACTCTGTACATATTATTCTTTATTAAGAACCGATCCATAACTGTCAATTTTGGTGTATAAACAAAATCTAAAGGTGTGACATATGCATATATTCCCTGTCCTTTTGCCCCTTTGCCACAGGTTATACTTAGGCCGACACATTTCCACTCAGCCAGCTTTGCTGAGCGGGCTGAATGTTTACTGTTTTTCCTTAATACTGAAATGGCTTTTTACACGTGCTCAGAGGCCGGTAACTGATTTGAGTAGGACCAAAATGTGACGTGAACAGAATTATGTTCACTGATTGGCCATGGGACAAGGAGAACCAAGAAGGTTTTCACTGAGGAAGTGAGAGAACAGATTAACTGAAGAGCACTACATTAATATTAAGGGTCACCATGAACAGTGTGGGTCAAATGGAGATATAATTGTATTTAGAAACCATAAATTATCCCTGAAGGAAAAAAAATAAAGAAATGATACGTCAGCTTTCTAAAATACATGCAGGGGAGCATGCTGTATTTAATAACCTAAATCATCTCTGCAGATTCAGCTGGTCTTCCTCCCGCTCGCCCGATGCAGGCTATCATTATATGGGCAGCTGCTCTCTTCCTTTTTCGTCTTCCTGCACATGAGGGCCATTAAACAAAGAACAAATAAAAGGGAGTATGTCTCATCTGTGTAATCTAGCCTGTTATATGTTCCACCTATATGTGATCCAGTGATTCTAAACGGATATTAGTTGTTTATCACTGGGTCACGTAAACTGAAAACAATTATTTTTTTTTATTTCTGGTTAAATTATTGGTTAAAAAATCTTTACAGAAATTTAAACTTAAATTTCTTATCAAACCATCATGTGCAGGAGGTTCAGAAGGCAGAGAACAGCTGCCAGCAAGCAGACTGTCTGCAGTGGCTGATGCAAGCAACATCCTACCACTTCTGCACAACGCAATTATCCAATATTCAACCTTTAAAACTAAATTACTGTGGTCTGGGGGTCCTTTTGAGTATCCAAATGTCCAGTGGATAAAAAAGTAGAGGACATCCATGGTCCAGATATTTTCCAGGATGATTTTTGAGCGTTCTCCTTGCACAGCATCATGGGATTCGTTTTGGCAGCGAGAAAAAAACAATGGTTGCACAAGCACCGTGCAGGGAGCCAGAGTTACATGATCAACGAGAGGGAAAAGCAGTAGTCATCTGTCCGAATGGTCAGTTAACTAAGTGCACTATAAAGTCCACTATATATTCCCCACTCTACATAGAGATTGAGGGGATAAGGCAGGGGTGCTCAAGTCCAGTCCTTAAAAGCTACCATCCTGTAACTTTTAGTCACATCTCTTCTCTAACAAACCTGAATCTAAATGCTCAGTTCCCTCATTTAGTTCAGCAGAGGTATGGTAAAGAGCCACCATTTGATTCAGGTGTGTTAAAAATGGGGCGCATCAAAAAGTTGCAGGATAGTAGCTCTTGAGGACTGGACTTGAGCACCCCTGTGTTAAGGATTAGGGCGGATATTCAGACAACCACAGTCTTATATAAAAGAATAGGCCTATATTGCTGACCTGTTACAGTCAATATATCAGACATCCAGATATTGAGATTTCCTTTAACGCAACAGTCACCTAGCAACTATGCTAGAAACTGTGTTTTTGGGAGTTGACACACACTTGTTCTCTAGGAAAACTCTAGAAATTAGCTCACGCTGTTGTTCCAAGCTGGTGTGTGTTGTTTAAAATGACTTAAATACCCTGACATAACCAGCCCATTGTTGACTTTAATTTAGGTTTTTTTGCAACATGCAGGAATACAATTAACGTAGGAATATGCGTTTTGAAAGCTAGCCGCTGGAAGGACAGAGAGAGAACCAGTGATAAAAAAAATGAAAATGATAAAAGAGTTCCGAATTTCTGGGATTAGAAAAAAGCTATTCATAGACAATTGCAGCAGCTGCTCTCCTCTATTCCCGATGTTGTATTGTGCAGGTGGGAAAAACCAGCTGCTAGCTAAACACTGTTATAAGGCAATGTAACAAATTCTCCTCGCCAAAAATCTCCATTATCCTCTCATGACCCATACCTAACCTAAATGCTGGTTAATGACTCATTTACGTTCTGCAGCATTATAATAATCCCTATGGCTTTCTGTAGCAGATATTCTGGCTAACAATAGAGGGGAGTTTCAACCACTGGCTTAGATTTATAGAAGTTGGAGGATGGAATTTTATACCACATTGTATCTTTTCTACTCTGAGCTGCTATATAATTTTATTATGTCCACCTCTGGATAGTGTCTCAGTTACACACAATCATTTAACCATTTATCATAGTTTCTGCTCCCAAGCCAACATTTAGGAACATAGGTTTATCAATGTAGATGTGCTGTGATCTCTTTTATGTTGTCCTGTTTGAAGATTTCAGCATTTTCAGAATAAAAAAAAATCACTAAATAAATGTAGTTTCTGTCCCAAGTGGTCAGTATTTGTTCCATTAAATTAGTTTTTTGCTTTTGAGTTTTATTTTACCTGTATGTTAAATTAAAAGCCAACTCCATTCTGCTGCTGGATGGATTGAATGTGTGTTTTTACAAATGGACAATTGTAAAAAGGCTTTGCTGTTTCCAGAGCAGAGAATAAACTTGTTTCAGAGAAAAATCCTTCCTACAGTTTTATTTTTTTTTTTTTGTTTATTTTTTCTTTGAAGTAATATGTTATGTTTGCCACCATCAAGGGTGTTTAAATATTTATAAACAGTAATCTGTTAGGTGCCCACTGCAAATAGTTGTAAAAGTAACCTATGACCAATAACCAGTTTACTTGATGAAGATGTTGCTTATGCTTTTTTAAGTTTTTATAAATACGGATTAGTTAGTACCATTGACTAAAGGAGTCTTAAGGAGTCTTCTTTGAATGACAACATATAGCTACTTCTGTTAAAACATTTTTTGAACTTAAACCATGGTTAGGAGGAAATACATGCAGCAAAGGGGCCCCCTCGCCCCCTTCCTTGAGTATTAAATGACACTTGCACTGAGGACGACAGGGTATGATAATGCCAGCAAGCCCAGAGGGCTATAGGCACAGGCATGTCCATCAAGCAGTACCCTTTTTTTAATCGATATGTTTGTTTTTCTCTCTGGTCTACTCGTTGCATATTTGCTTTCAAGCTGTGAATATTCCTGAAACAGTCTGTTGCTAAGCCTCTTGAAGTCAGGAGCAAAGTTTCTATTTCAATTTTTAAATAAATTTGATTATTCAAACAAATAAAAGTATAGAAAATACACATAATCTGATCTGCTGTAATCTATATCCAAGTCTCTATAGTGTGTGCATTTTTTTTTACTTTTATGTTTTTGTTTTTTCTATTAAGTATTTTTTTTATGTGAGATATAGCTCCTTACCAGGGTTAAGTCATTGCATTGACTTTGAAATACCATTTATGCAATGATGGTGCAAATAATTCATCCCTTTCTTCTTCAAAACAAAAACAATCATCTGGTTTGCTTAAAAAATAATTTCTTACAAAGTAATGAATACATTTGAAATAAAATTGCAGGATTTCAGAAAATAAAATTCAGGGAATTTTCTGAATTTTAATTTAGATTGCAACATTGTCCCAGCCAGGAATCCTTATCACATGACCAGAAGAACACAGCTTGTGCCTTTTATATTCATGGGAAGAGCAACATCACTGTCCAGGAAAGCTAAGCTCTTAAACCTATGAACACTGGTCCATAAAGGTTTTTACTGCCATCCCCTCAGGGCAAAAACTGCAAGACAATTGGTTTCTCCCACCAATGGCTGATTTTCATGAGAAAAAACCTAATATGATAACATTGCATCTTTTAAAAATGTTGAATTTTAGATCATTTGACACAGGGTAGTAATGAATAATATGGCTTACAGCTAACATTTGAATCATAACTCTTGTGATTGTATATTTATTAGGTTATTATTGCTGCAATGGAGAATATTTGCATCACTGAAAGCAATAACATGAAAAATTGGATATAAAAATCTGTCAACTGCTTAATCTACCCACTCATCTATCCATACCACTGCACATACAGTGCTTCGCAAAAAAAAGCTCCTATCTCTTAAACTTTTTCCACATTTTCTGATGCTAGAATATTGCATTACTAGGAAATAGAATGAAAATTATGATATTAGTGAATAACAGAAAAACAAATCTAATCCAACAAAACGAATCTGGAAATTGTGTTATATATATTTAGTGTCCTTATTATATCCAATATAAAATTCCACTACAATTATTTCCTGTCTGACTTAGTTATAGACACGGAGCTAAGAAATGCAACAGTTACATTAAATAAGCTGAGGTATTTTTCTTTCTACCCTGCCTCTCCCTTTTTGACCACTCATATTGTCACTAGCCCCACAGTGGCTCTAAACAGACTTTAAACTGGATGTTTGCCTTTGCTCTGCAGAAAAAAAAGAAAACAACGTCATTGATACAGTTAAAAGTGTTTTTAAGAATATACTAAATTGACTCTATGTAACATGTTTAGTAGGCGACCTATTTCAATGAATGATTTTTTTTATCAGACACAAATCTGATATGCTTTTAAGTGAAACAAAGCTATGCCAACATAACCAATGCAGTAATATTAGTTTAAAACTAGCTCCTTCTGCTTTTAACTTTTTCAGTGGATGCAGAATGCATAAGAGGATGGTAGAGTTACTGTTTTATTTAACTTAGCCCTAGAGTGCAAGACAAACATTTAGAAATTTGAATAATTTTTTATATCTTGCTGCCTTTTCTGGGTTTTCAGATAGAGCAAATGTTTAACAATCCATCTCCAAAGTGTATAATGCTAAGCTTTTGAATGAGCTTGAATGTGCATTTAAAGTAGCTTTTGACTAACCTGTAACAAGATATATGCAGTGTATTTGGCAATTTCCAAAGGCATCAACACAGTTGATGTGTTGTGATTTAACAGAAATATCCCTGGGATTACCAGCTGAAGTGGAGATGACGATGTAGGAATGATGATTCCTCAAATGTTTGCCCAGATCTTCAAACAATCACTCAGTCTGCATTGAGCTTTTGCTGATTACTTTGTTGATAGTTTTAGTTTGAATGTTGTGATGGTTTTGGATCAATAGTGACAACAGTGTTGCCTGGAAGGAAAAATAACCATGGAGCAATGCTCCTACATTTTGAGATAAAAAATCCTAAGTGTAGAAAAGCTGAACGTCTGATGAGAAAAAGAGGTGTCAGGTTCATCATGATATTTATAATGTGGTTCTTATATTGATAATTAGAAGGAAAAAGCTGTTTTGCCAGTGTAAAAAAAAGCTAGTGATAAAAAAACAGCTTTTCTGGTGGTTTTCCTGGTGTTTACAAAAACACCAATAAAAACATTAATAATTTTCAGATTTTATTTACTATTTTCCAAAGTCCAGCAGTCACTTTGTAGATTTCTTCAAAGACCAGCAGTTTGAAGCTCAACCTCCCATAATCTAGTTTTGTCTCCTGTTCCTCCAGAACTTTCATAACAGCTACATGAGTGTAGGAAATTGAATTATGTATCTTTGAGAGAGACAGTTCATAACAAGAAACCTCCCTCATGTTGCCCATAATGTTTTTGAAAATGCAGGTAATAAATACCTCCCCATCAACCAGGTTGGGTTTCACAGGACCTGAAAGGCCCACTACAGTTAACAATGCAGTAAATCAACATACCAGTGAAAAGATGAGTCAGAACTAACTCCAGCCTAATATGTATATAAATCTGTATATAAATCATCGTTCAAATGTAGAAATCAGAGCTCAACTTAACCACAGAGCCTTCAAGAAATATTGGTGTTGTTTTGGACCAAAACATTAATTGACAAAAAGCAGGTTGCTAAATTAGCCTACTATCATTTTAATAGCATTGCCAAGTGTTTCTTTTCAAACAGTCTTTCTCATCTTGTCTCTGTAGGTCATTCAGGCAATTGCAGGCCACCTAAAACGCTGCTGCTAGAGTTTTGACCAACAGCAACAACTCCCTGTTTGTAAAAGGATCAATGTAAAATTTCTGCTATTTGTCTATAAAGCACTAAATGGTCTTGGCCTCCTATACATTTCTGTGTTGCTCATCACGTATGAATCATACAAACCCCTTTGATCCTCAGATACCTATTTAGTGTTCACAAGACCAGAGCTACTGTTAACAAAGTAAGATGCTATTTAGTTTCTGCCCTACCCAGCTTTTACACAAATACCAGGGGATCAACAAAAAATATGTAGATATGGTGTCTGTAAATCAAGACTGAAACCAACACTGTTTAGTGTAGTTTTCTATCAAGAAAGTTTATTAAAACATTGGTTGAATGACCACTAATGAGTAATTTACGCATAAGAATTATGTTTTGATGCAGATTTAAATGAAAGTGTAATTAAAAATTCCTTTGGATTAACATTTTCCATTTAAATCTGTGTTTTATGAGAAAAAGTCTTAGTTTTTTTTGTTTAGTTTTTCTTATCTGTCCTTTGGATTGCTTTGTGTATTGATATTTTTATATGAATATCCTTGCCTCTATTTGTCAGGCTCCATATGAATATCTTGGAGGACCCTTTTCTTATTCAAAGAAGGACATTATCCAGAGGAAAAGGTTTCACATGAATGAAACATACCTTCACACAGTAACTTATTCATTGCACTGAGAAAATCATAAAAAAAGTAGTGATCTGCATTGGAGACACTCTACATCATATTAAAATTAAGGGGCTGTCTTGAGCCAACACTATTATTCTTTTTGAAACAGCATAATTCAGGTGTTGTTTCTATTAAACTTTTTGCTGTCTATGGTTTGATATAAAGTTAAAAAAAGACAAAACATTTTGTGGTAAAGCTTCTAATGTGAGACCTTTGTGAAGGCAACAACTACAGATACAAAGGAAAGTTTAAATGAATTATTGACAGGAGTGTACAGTATGTTTCTTCACAGTTCCTGGAGAGTAAACCAGAATAGTACTGATTAGAAAGGATATTGAAGAAGTGCATGTGTGGTTTTCTGATAAAATTAAAACATTAACAAGCAATATCACAAAGTTTCCATCAACCGACATCGGTGTTTCCTGACAAACTTTGTTGAATAAACCCGATTGCACATTTTAATGTGTCTTGGGTTATTCTGCGAAGTTTTTGAGTTGTTTGAGTTCAATCATCACATCATTAATGGGTTTGGATTTGGGCCAGTCATTCCTGCCACTGTGCTTTAAAGCTACACCAGGAATCTCAGTGCGGAAAGAAGAAGGTTGAAGATATTTTGTATGAAGCTATTTTCTGACCGGAGGGGGCATTTGATTAATGACTTCTACCCGGAAAAGCCATTTATGTAATCCAAAAGAATAATCTGCTCCGTCTTTGAAACTTTAAACCCAGCACACTGACCAGGGCTGAATGTCTCCTACCTGTCAATTACAGACCAAATTAGTATTTATGGTTTTGTTATTCAATATGTTTTAAGTCAATTGTTTTGTCTTTTAGCTCCTGCTTTGTATTACTGTTTGTTGTTTTTTGAATGTTAAATCAAGAGCTTTTTTGTGGCCATGCAGAAACATTGGATGCATGTATGAATAGGTACTTGATATCCAATAGCCTCTGGAGAGACTATTTTGCATGATTATATTTATTCAACTCTGCTCAAGCTTTATTCAGCAATTTACAGCTTCTTTATCATGTGTTCTGGTTTATCAGAGTGCAATATCTAGTTTTATCAACACTGGGTTTTATTTTGCTAAGGACAGTTCCACTGTTGCACAATTAAAATTTCTGAGGTGAAGTTATATATATATATAT
>JAUZNJ010033515.1:0-13130 GCA_034780135.1 Jordanella pulchra
ATGGGTGGATGGATGGATGGATGGATGGATGGATGGATGGATGGATGGATGGATGGATGGATGGATGGATGGATGTGAGTATTCCAATGAAGTAACGCTTTTTATTAATACTCTATCTACTTCTTGGACATTTATCGAGACTAGGAAAATACTTACATCAAATTTTGTACTTTTCCAAACTGTATAGGAACCTAACACCCCCCCCCAGCTTTCTCATACACTTTTATTATTTCACAGTTTAATCAGGTATACATTAGCATTGAAAAGCAAATGTAATTGATTGATATCATTACTTCCAGTAGAAACAAAATGCTGATGTAGTTTTAGTTTCTGAGCCCAGCAGGGTCTAAATGGTATGGTTGGTACCAATACAATTAATAATGTAGACATTAAGGGAAGAAAGTGTGCAAATCTAGCCCCTGCTGTTCAGCACTGTAAAAACTGCCCAAAGCCTGACATAGTTTAACTCAAACACACACCCACATGCAAACATACTGATTTTTTCTTTTGACTGTACAGCCAGAGAGCATTACCTCAAGTTTTTTTTGTATGTCCTTTTACTTGTACAAACTGCAGCAACAAACAGAGGCAAAGAGAGATGCATGCACAGCCAGAAAAGGCCTTACAACACCACATTAAATATCTACAACTCTTGTTGAATAATTAATAGATGAGTTCTGGCGTTGTACTGAGGAATGTGAATGAGAACACTTCCTGGCATCTTAGTAGATATGAGTAAGCATTTGTCAAGTCAGAAACTGCAAACTGGATCCCTCTGTGTTTTCTTGCTGTAGCATTCATGCAGTGAGAACCTCCCACTCACCCACCCTGAACACCAAGAAGTCCCTGATAATTTTGGCTGATTCTTTGTCTAGAAAAGAATCCATGCTGCTGAAACTTTATTCACTTTTTTTACTGAAACTGTGGACAGGATGACATTAGACATGCACATAGATTATTAATTTCTGAAAAATTTGTAAATAGAAAGTAGTTATTGAAAGGAAACCCTGGATAATTCCTTTACTGAAGGACCAAAAAGATATATCTATGTAATTAAAGTGGGCAGATGGGCAGTTAGAGAGCATGTCTAGCCTAAGTGGGACAATGATCCAAGATTTTTTCTCCAGTAATACATGATATACATGATTCAAAAGAAAGAAGCTGTTGGTGTTATCTCCGAAATTCTGCAAGAAAGTGCTCCTTTTTCTGAGGAATCTCAGTTTTTGACCGCACCAGTTGGCCCTTAGTCCAACTGTGGGGATTTTTTTTGGGGGGGGTTCTCGTTCCACTACTTTGTGCATCAAAACATTTATTAGAGGCAAGCAATAACTGTAAATGGTCAAGTTTTGAGGATAAATGCTCCGATCTCCAATTAGCTGTCCTTTTATCCAAGGAGGCGGTTTCTCTGTGATTCAGTTACCCTTTTGCTAAACGTAAGCTAAGAAATTAGCTATCTCGCGCAGACATCTCTCTAACCATATTATTGCTGTCTGGGGCAACCCAAGCGCTGACCGAATCACTGATGTGCTCTTTATATCATATTCATCTTTGTATGTCTTTTTGTTTACAGCCTGGAGCTGGCTTTCTGGAAATTCACCAGTCACTTGTGATGATGGATTACCCATCAGACCATTAAAAAGACCATAGTTTAATAGTAAGGATATACATCAAAGTTTGCAGATGAGGAGATAAATCAAATAGTTAAGACACAAACTGGGGCAGAGGCAACTGCTTCGTTCTTAAAGTTAGAGCAATATTGTCAACTAAGGAGATTTCCACTCAGATGATGATGGGCTTTATGTGTACATAAATGTCTTTTTGCATTTAAAAAAAGAGAGAAAAAAACAATCTCTTTTTCTAAAACCATCCATTAAAAAAGCTCAGTCTTTGGACAAAGTTCTTGTGCTGATATGCATCCCATGGAAAAGGTAAGATATACCCTGTCCAGGTACCCAGTCCATCATGGATCCATTATGGCTAAATTTGAGAAAAGAAATTATTCCAAGTTACTTTTTGGTTCAACCTAAAAGCAACTTGGAATATAAGTTATCTTTACTACCTAAAGTACATGTTATTGAATGGTGGTGTGAAACTAAAGTAGCTAATGTAGGTAGATCCCTATAAGAGAGATATTCTTTAGACTCCAGTTAATTTTCTTTTACACTACTTAATTTAAAAAGGTGCAAAATTCACCATCATAATCAGATCTGCAATATCGCTGCCATCCTGTAATTCAATGCCATACTGAGCATCTCTAACTTTTCTCCTGTCCATCAAAGAGCAATACAGAGCCTCACACTGAACCGAAATAATTACACTCACAGTTAGGAATTTAAGGGTGTATTGACACTGAAGAAGTCCTTTGGTTTTATTGTTTGGTCCAAACCAAAAGTAGACTTAATGTTTTTCATTAGGTCTTGTTCATATTTGAATTGTACTTGCTGCATGTCAACCATTACTTATAACTGAACCATGCATGTGACTACCATTGGTTCCATTGTTGAGAAATGAGTAACACAGAAAAGAACACGGATCCAGAAATGGAAGGAGGTTTCACTGGTTTCTGGCGGCAGTGTTAGTAAGAAACAGACCACTGAACAGGTATTTCAATACTATGTCAACTATTATACTGGCTTGTTAAGGCTGAAGAGACATACAGTATACTTTCTGGACTTGGGACGGACAATGGCCGGTTTTTACTCATAATTATAGCAAACTGCATCAGAGTCGTTTGGAAGCAGATCGAAGCTACCTCTTGGTGTCAGCTGTTTTGTCCAGACCCGAATTCATTGGTTTTTATTCACACCTGAAGAAAAGATTTGGAAAAAGGAAGGGAAACAAACTGTTGTGCGTTTGAAGCGCACCAAATGTGGCAGGTGTGAATAAGTCAGGGGTGTCAAACTGGTTCCAGAAAGGGCCGTGTGGCTGCTTGTTTTCTTTCCACCCAAGCAGCAGCACACCAGACTACAGTCTACTCATCAAGTCATCAGGTTAAGGCTAGACTAACTTGATGAGATGACTGTAGTCTAGTCGGCTGCTGCTTGGGTGGAAAGAAAACCAGCAGCCACACGGCCCTTTCTGGAACCAGTTTGACACCTATGCTCTAAGCCCTGTTCCAATAGTTCTACTAGGTCCGGCTCCACTCCACTGTTTTTTTGTGACTGTTTCCATTACCGACTCATTCAGTCCTATATACGGCTTTCTTGGGATGTGTTCACCACCATGTGCTTTTGGAGCTGAAAAGGGAAAGAAAGTGGTTTAGTGACTGATAATGGGCATGGCATGAGTCTGTGAGTTAAAAACAACAACTAAAAAAATGACATTTTTTCTCACTTGCTACACCTTAAGGTAAGTCCAAGTTGAACCAGCAAGTCGACCCTTGGTGTAGCAATGAGATGTCGGCCTTTGTGTGTATCATAAGATAATAGATAGATATCATATCATAAGTGTATCATACTATACAGCTTCATGGGGTGACATAAAATGAAAAGGTGCTCGTCAAGGTAGTGGAAAAAATCATGTGATGCTGATTGTTAGAGGTGAGGATTAAAAGGAGCTAAGTAAAAGTAAATTAATCGGGTTTTCTGCTGATTAGAGTGAGAGCAAGTAAAGTAAAGAGGCATAAGAGAGACCAATAACTACTGACAGTCATGTTTTTGACCACGGTATGAAGCCTGAGTAACTGAAGAACCCACGCATGCATGAGGAGAATAGGCAAACCCATCCATTACACCCCTAACCTAGAATTAAAACTCAGAGTTGAATTTTTAAAGGATAAAATTTTGTAACAAAAACAGGTGTAGACTTTTGGGTTCCACAGTAGATTTAGATTATGTTTACACTGTTAGTAAGACTTCTAAAACTGTTTCGAAGGCAACATGAAGCTCAATAATTTTACTGTCATGATCAGGTCATAATCCACTATGACAACTTTAGCGATATATATTTTAAAACCAGTGTCTTCCAAACTACAAACACAAGTTATTATAGTTAAAAGCTTAAATAGCCATGATGTCATCTCTTTTTAAAATGTGAAGACATAAAAAAAATGCCAGATGACTTTGTATAGCAGCGTACAGGGGCCATTCATTGACTATTGAATGACTATTTCAACTTTGTGCAAAGATCTGTGTGTATAGTACAGCGTCTTACAAGAAAATAATTGTATGCCTCTTGAACTTGTTTATCATTTATCATAGTCTAACTGTAAACCTCCTTGCATTTTGTTGAGAATGTAAACTAACAAAGTAATAGTGTTAAAGGAGAAAGATTCTTAGAGATTTATGGTTTCTCATAACATTTTACAAATTAAAAGCCAAAATGTATGGTATGCATTTGTATTCAGTCCCCACTGGGTCAGCTAAATTCTGGGGTATTATTTACCAAATGCAGCATACCGTGCTACATCATTGAAAAGCATAGCAGATAACGTATTAGCGGGATGGGGAAATTACTCTTGCAAATCTCCCTGGTGAGTTTTGGTACAGGATGAAAATATCATTTGTCTGCGTAAAAACATTTTTCTACACTCCAACTCACACCACTCTTTATGTTGCAAACACTGGGTTATATGGTAAAATCGCACATGCACAGTGTATCTCTTTGTCTCAGTCAAAGGTATTTAGTTGCAAAGAAGACTCATTAAGTGACTATTAACTGATTGACGGCATATTGTCCGTTTTTCAAATCTTATAACTCACTTATGATGATCAGAGGAAGACAACTTAGACTTGCAGGCTTCAGTACACACTTTGAATTAGAACCCCTCTCGTTTGCAACTATTGAAATTTTTAATCATACTCATAAGTCATTAACATTCATAAATTGCAGAATAACAGTGCCGGATATAAAAAAAAAAAAAAACCTCATGGTTTTTAAGTGATAACAAAATGAAAATTACATATAAATATGACAAAAAATCTTCTGCTTGAATTCTAACCTCTCTCACTGAAAACAAGACCTGCTTAAATTAGTCCAGCTGACATATAATGCATTCCCTCAATCATTTCCATAAGTACCTTTAGCCTATCTGCCCATTAGTGGCTTTTAAAAAGCTTTACATTGCCTTCCGAACCTATGGAGCGAATCAGCTGCTCTTCTCTTCTGCATAAAGGACACTCTGCCCTTGTTTCCCTCTCTCAGATTGATTAACTGACCTTGATACAACGATCGGCAGCATGCGGCAGCAACTGACAGCATGACAGCAAAAGATGAGACCTCCGTGCGTCTCAAAGCCGCAAAAAAAAATCAGAGATCAGTAACTGAATATGGTGATGTGACAGTTAATGTGAAATTGAATGAAAAACTTTCTTTCCCTGTGATTTGACACATCCTGCAGAATTATGAATATGAAAAAAATGTTCCTCTAACCAAATGTATCTTCTTTAGCTTTAATTCTTATTATATTATCATTACTTCCTTCCTCCTGCTGACTCTGGTGCATAATATTCCCTTAATTTCATCTGCTACCTGTCAACATAGAGTGATGGCCTTGGTGTCAGGTCCTGATATTTGCATTGTTGTGTCCTCATCATTAAAAAAAGAGGCACATAAGGGCTTGCATGCAAACTTGCTCATGAATAAAAGCTCTCATTTGACTTCCCCTTCATAAACTTTATTTATTTCCCCCATTTTATTTTTTTTCTATTCACAGCATAACCACACAAAAAAGACAACTTTGTATGAAAAACGACCCTATGGCGAAGAAGAAGGCACCTTTTTTGTCCTTAGTCTCATTGACAGTCTCTTGCTATTCATTGGGCCACAGCGGCTAGAGAGGCATCTTATGCAGATCACACTGAAGGGCTTCATTACCTAGAAGCCAGCTACTTTTTGTTCTCCCTCAAGGGAGGAGCAAATGAGAGAGCATTAGCTTAGCAACGGAAAGTGATGTTTAAAAAGGATGAAGTGAGATGGAAGAAAATTTTATTAAAAAAAAAGATGAAATGGTTAATGTTTGAGGTTGGTTTTGAGTTCCAAATGGTAGAGCTTAGTAGTCTCCAAGGTGAAAAGCTGACACCTGAACAACAGCACCTTTACATTTGCAACTGCAAGTGGCTTTGTGCTAGCACCCAGGAGGCTTAGTGCACAAGTGCTGGTGACACACAAGTGAATACATGGGACATATGTACTTCTTTGTCGTGTATTTCTGCCTGCATGCAAATGAACCCCCTGCAGGGGCTCTAAAGGGCTAATATTACCCTGTCTGGACCAAGACTGATGATGTTTCATGCATAATTTAGAGCTACATTGGATAATAAATAACATTTGATGAATTAGTAATGCAGATATGTGTGATATTGAGCATCTGCGACTGTGGTACTCTATGTATTTTCTTAATTGTTTTTTCTTTTTTTTCCAGAGCTTTACCAAGGTATTGCATCCCCTGTATTTTTCAGTTTTTGTCAAAGAAATACCTCTAACATATTTTACTACCATTTTATGTGGATCTGGATCAACAAATAATACACCACTACTAAGTCTACTGTTACTGTCAAGTCTACTGCCGTATTCTACCCCTCTTTCCCACCTCACATATTAGCAGTCTCTCGTAAATTTAGTCTTAGTGAAATATAAAATTCTGCGGAGCAAAAAGGGGATTTGCAGTGCATGTGGCACATAGAGGCACTGCTATTTTCTTTTGTTTTTGAATATAATAGCTTTTGTGAATGTAATTTGATTATTAAGCAGGGTTGCAGCTCAAATCTGCAGGACAATAGCTCTTGAGGAGCAGGGTTGGGGACCCCTGGTTTAGGGTGATTTTCATAAGTGGTTTCAAAGTATTTTACATATTCGCCAGAAATTTCTTGACTGGCTAGGCATACTAATTTACTTCATTTATGCGGCGTATTAGCCTGGAAAGAAGCAGGTAGATACTGATTTCAAAAGTGGGACTACAAATCAGTGGAAATAGTTAAGAACTAATCAGATAACGACAGATGTGGTGCAAAACCCTTTTTCTTTTTTGTTTTAAAGATAAGCCCTCACTTCAGCCAGTTGTTGAAATTTTCAACAATATAAACAGCTCTTATGGGACATAGTAAAGGACATCAAATAAACATTGCTCTGTTAAAGCTGTTTTATAGCTGGTCTGTTTTAGACCAGAAAGCCCTTACCAGAAATTACGTCCGATGTAAGTCAGTCTGACTAGGCTAAGAAATGATTTTTTTGTTTTTGTTTTTTTTTTTTATTAGATCAATTTACTTGTCTCCTGCATGACTTTCCCTAAATCAGAAACTGGACCTCTTATGGCTTTCACCTTACCCCTCCCCCATTTAGTTGAACTGAATGGAACAGAATTTAACATACTGAACATTTTTAAGACCAGACTGAGAACAGCTGAGATGCCCTAAATTTTAATTGTTTTGCTTAACTTGTACCTTAATTGTATGTTACGGCATATTTATGGTCTTTGCCATGTAACTTTTGTTGCCCCTAACTCAAGGAGTCCCTTTAAAAAGAGGTTGTTAATGGGACCTTCCAAGTTGAATTAGTTGTCCTGTTCGCAGATTCTCCTACTTGAGTTGTGAACCTGAGATGGGCCCCTCGGCTCCTTCTCTGTCCTTTGCAAATCTTTCAGCTAAGGGGGACAGCCCTGTCTTTGCTGGTTTTGCAGGTTTGTCAAACAGTTTTTTATTTTTCGGATGATAGATTGAATGTGCTCTTTGCCTCTCTTCTGTTTGGTGTGTCTCTTTATAGTCTTTAGCATAGTATTTGTTCACCAAACGTATCTGACAAAGTTATCAAACGAAGTAGCACCACCATTTTAATCCACAAGGGAAAAACAGACTAGTTCTATTTCTTCTTATAATGACCATGTACTTAGTGTTATTTAGTGTGCCCACAGTTAACATTTATGTCAAAATGAGTGTCATTTTGTGCACAAAAGCACACTTGAGCCGAGGTAAAGCTGATGTACAGTAAGAAGTAAGTATTATCACTGGAAGGAATGGTTTCATAGGTTTTATGCAAAAAAGAAAATCGGTTTAGAATTGAAGGGTAGAAGTGTTTCTCTGTCTGGAATTTCTTTTTCTTCATTTACATAATTTCTTTATTTTATTATTTTCTTTTAAATACCAGAATTTTCACCTGTCTTTACATTTTGGTCCCGTTTTTATTTCATACTTGAAATATTAAATCTTATGACGAGTTACTCAGTACCTACATTAAGTTGCCATTTAAACAAATCTAACTTTTAATTGAATAACTTTGATGTCTACTTTTTGCCCCTACTTCAGTGAATATATCATGAAGTTGTGTTACTTTTACTTGAGTACAAATTCAAGGTACTCTACCAACCTCTGTTGTGTCACACACAGAGAGCTGTAGCTTTACACACAAGAGCAGAGGCTCAGACACTGTTGCCAAATGAGGTGAGACAGATAGGAGTAGTGGGTTATTTACAGAGAAACTCCAGCATGTCAGTTAAATCCTCTCTGCCTCGGAGGCCTGTCCTATCCCCATTTAGCACGGCCATAGCAAATGGCAGTTTGGCACGCAGGCACTAGCTGTTAGGCCTGAGAGAGTCCGAACTTTGGCCAGGTTCACCGTTCTGACCTCCACTCACCCCCACGCAGCCTCAAAGCCACCCACCAGCGTAATCACAGCCGTGGTCTCTCCCCACCTCGGGGAGCCTGCTCATCGGATGTGCTCCAGCTCAGCATCGGCCCAGCTGCCCACAGTGTTAAAGGGCCAGGAGCCCCCTGCCACTCAGCCCATCTGCCGAGCTACAGACGGGAGTCGAGGATCAGAGAAGAGAGAGTCACAAACACCAGAAACCCACTCTCTTAGCCCTCAGCCCAAAGCTCAGCAGAGAAATGGTAGATAAAAGATGCACTATAAATGTTTCTCTTATACTTGTGGGTTGCAGTGACCCCAAAATACTGCAACACTTTTCTCAAGTTAAGCTTCTTTTAACGCACCCAGACTCGGGTTTTGGAAGACCAACATACACTGAAGAGGTGCTGAGAGATCAGGAAAAAAGAACAATGTTCCTCAGTATAGCAGGGCAGCTTTTATTTATAGAACATCTGGCTCAACTGAAGCGTGAAATGGTCTGAAAATATCTCAGCTTTTCCTTTATTGATCCAAAACACAGAGTGCAATGCGTTAACACACAAGCAGATAGACGGACGGACAGACAGATAGACAGACAGTAAAACATGGTAGGGTAGCATCATGCTGTGGGGATGATTCTTTTCACAAAGGCAAAAGAGCTGGTCAGTGTTGATAGGAAGGTCAATGGTGTTACATAAATGATTCTGGAAGAAAAGCTGTTGGAAGCTAAAAAACTCATTCAAACCAGGGAAAAGTCCCCCTTCCAAAAGAAAAAGACAGTGATCACACATGTATAACCTGAGCTATAGTGATTCAGAACAGACACAGTTAGTCAATCCGATTGAACTTGAGATATTTTACGAAAATGAATTAGCATAGATGTCTGTGTCTAAATGTGCAAAGCACTTGAAGATATACAGCTCTCATGAATTCATGGTATTGAAAAAAATACATTCATGATTGTATTCTGTTAACTTGTTAACTTGTAAATTGTGTTTATCATTATATATATCTTAAAGCTTTTACCAGTAAAGGTGTATGAAATTTATTTCAATAACAAATTATGGTGAGTTTTTTTAAAGTAACTCTTGAAAATGCAAATTCTAAGCCAATATTTTACTTAAATATTATTTGAGTCAGTGTGTTTTACATATTTACAGATACATTTATTGGTACAGAAAAAGTAAACGTTCTAAGCCTTGGTAACTATGTCTTCAGTGTGTCTGTCCAGGCAGTAAGGTTTACCTTTTTTTGTGCGATAAGGCAAGGCAAGGTGAGTTTATTTGTACAGCACATTTCAGTACATGGACAATTCAAAGTGCTTTAAATGAAATTGGCAACATAATAGCAGAAAAATACAAATTTGGCAAAAGCAAATAAACATTAAAAACATGTGTAAAACAGATAAAACAGTTGGACCACAAACGTAAACTCAAAACACCTCAGTTAACATTTTAACTTGAACAGTCAAAGGCAGCATTGAATAAATGGGTTTTTAACTATGACTTTAAAGAACTCAGGCTTTAAGAAGTTTTAAAGGTTTCTGGGAGTTTGTTCCAGATAGGTGGAGCAGAGGAACTAAGTGCTTTATGATGCAGTATGAACAATAAAGGCAGATTAACAGATGTATTCAAACAACTTAGCAGCTAGTTGAGATTATGGGTTGATAAAACAAAGGAGACTGCACTTCACCTATATGAAGTATGCAGAATAATAATGGATCTGAGCTGGAGATCAAGGATACTTATAACTAAAACAAACAAACAAAAAAAAAACAAATAGTTTTTTTTTGCCATATTATGGCCTCTCCTTGGCCTATTCACAAAGGAAATACTGTCGAGCTTTCAGTAGGTAAACTCATTAAAGTCCCTTAGGTGGAAATGATGTCACTGAAGCTAGCTTACAAGTGATGCACTCCTAAAATCAAATACGATTCTAACTTCAGCTTTTAATGACAACATAACTTCCTACCAATCCTGCTTATTGAGAATGTAAGTCAAGGAATACTTAATACTAAAAAAATAGTCTTTCACTGTCTGATACTCTAAAAAGAATGATTAAGATACTCTGAGGAGAAAACATAGAGGTAAATTAATTTAAAAATATCTAAATCTGCTTTGGATCAACTCAGTTGCGCATCAGGGGGTATTCAATTCTTAAATCCCCAGCTATGGAGGGGGTCTACTAAAAAGAAAACATCAGAGACGTAGGCGTGTGGGTGGCTTATATGTGTTTTTTATTTAAATAAATAAAAAAAAAATGAAGGAGTCAGTCTGGGTCAGCTCACTGATGAGACGGATACATGTATGAACATCTCACATATCACACTTTGGAGAAGAGAAATTGTAGGAACCACTGCAAATTTACCAGTGTTTATTTGTTTTGGTTTATCAAATAAAATCCTACTATTATAAATTTCTAGTTGTAAAGTGACTATGTAAGAAAGATCAGTGAGGGTTTTAAAGTGGGTGAAAAAATGTGTATAAAATGTAATTTTCTTGTTCCAGAAATTGAATTGCATCATCAGGGATCACAGTATTCTGCAGCATCACTACAGCCCAAAAGATGTAGCTATGATAAAGGTCTGCAACTTGCTCATTTCCATACGTCACACCTTGATCAAGTCCAAACATTCATCGCCCAAATCTGTGATGACAAGCCTTTACTTATTTTCTCTACTGCCGGTGGTGATGAAACCATAATCAGAAACATCATTAAGACCCTCCATAGACAGCCGTGCCTGTTAGGCATGTTACCCGCACCCATAATAGCTCTAAAAATGTAAATCAAGTCCAGGTAATCTATTAATGTCACTTTGGTTTTATGTCTTTTCTCCAATTTAGGAGATCCTGACGTTTTTGGCGAGCTTCCGTACACGTATTCATTTTGCTGCGGTATTAGTAAGGACGGCTCATGCAAGGGCAGGAAAGGATGGGCCATCTGTCTGCGAGCTTCCTCCATTAATCGGCCTGATAATGAAGCGCACGTTCAGCCCTATACTCCTGGGGCGTATCTGGTGTGAGTTTTATGCAGCAGAACAACTTTCACCAAGTTTGCTTCGCAGCGGAGCAATTATTGTCATTCACACCCCCTCTTAGCACACTGAGGAGGGCCTGGCGACCTCTTCCTAATTACCTGAAGCATCACCTCCAGCAGACTTTGTAATTTCCATCTACATCACAACCCGCTTGTTAGCTGCAGACGGTGGCAGAGCCTCATAATTCCAGCATATGGTCGACAAACATACAAGGGAATTTGTCAGCTTGTACTGGCCTTAAAGTCGAAGACCCCATTAACGAGAAAACAGGATCCACTAATCCTGTGAGATCTGTGCAATCAGTGCGAAAGAAACACATTAATATCACAGCCAGGCTTGCAGCCGTAAGCAATAATAAACTCGCTTTAACTGCAGTGACACGGAATCATAAATATGAAATGAATACATTCACACAGCTAACAACATTGGCTAGACACGCAAAGATATCAAACAGTAATCAGCTCGGAGGAAATAAAAGGAGTGTTTTTATTTGCCTGAAGATTAGGAGCATAGAAAATTACCAAAACCTTGGATTTATGAACACAAGAAAAACAAAAAAAAAGGGCTTGAAAACCTGGAAAATTTCTGGAAGTGATTAAAGCTGTGCTAATTAATATTTTTATACCAAATAAAAGGTTAAACTAGTGTGTGGGATGTGGGTTTATCTTTGGTACAGGCTTCACATTAAAATATAACAAGCGTCCTTATTTGCAACAGGCAGGAAATAAAGACCAATGCATACAAAAAACACAAGGATATAAAGGATATCCCAGATTCATTTTTAAGAAATAACTGCATGGGATTAGGATTGTTCTGATACAGGGTTTCTGTCTGCCAATGTAGCATTTGGGTTGATGTTCCAGCTCCGTGTAACAACCCAATAAAGTTACTTTCTTAAGCTGACCACCATAGCTGTTGCCATGAGGTTCCTCTTGGTTTTTAAGCATAAAACCTTTTTAGAAGTCCAATCGAGATAGAAAGAGAAGTGAAAAAGCAAGAGGGGATGAAAATTAAGCAGAGAGACGAGAGAGAAGGAGAGAAGAAAACAAAGAACTAAAAATACAACACAGACAATACAAAATGACTCCTAGAAGTCAACTTCCACACCTGCAAGAAATGAGGAAAAAAGACTAACTGAACATTCCAAGCTTATATTGCTGCTACTTAACAACAATGTGTCTTTAGTAAAAAAATAAAATGTATGGTACAGTACAACTACTGTTAAATTACCCAAATAAATATAAATGAGTAAATGTAGCTAGTTATGACCCACCTTTGTGTGCAAGAATATCATGTTCCTGTAAGAACAAATAGTTCTGATGTGATTATAACCCAGGCAAAAGGCAAGCTTAGCCACCCGCTTCAACCTTCCACTAAGTGTGGCTCCATTTAAAGGCTATGCTCACAGTGGTGCTGGTTGCCTTCATCTACAGTCCTGCTCACCATTATTGACACCCCTACATGTTTTGCATAGCTGAGTGAATATCTTCAGAAATAAATGGAAATGTTCAAAACTTAAATCAGCAGTATCTTTCAA
>JAUZNJ010033516.1:0-13129 GCA_034780135.1 Jordanella pulchra
CTTACTTCCGTCCTTCCTTCCTTCCTTCCTTCCTTCCTTCCTTCCTTCCTTCCTTCCTTCCTTCCTTCCTTCCTTTCTTTGATTCTTTCTTCCTATCTTTCTACCTTCTTTCCTATCTACTGACCTACCTCCTTCCTACCTTCCTTCCTACCTTTCTTTCTTTCTGTCATCCTTCTTTCCTACCGGTCTTTCTCCCTTCCTACCTTCCTTCCTTCATACCTACCTTCCTTTTTTCTTTCCTCCCTTCCTTGTTCCTACCCTTCTTTCTTGCTTCGTCATTCCTTCCTTCCTTCCTTCCTTCCTTCCTCCCTTCCTTCCTTCCTTCCTTCTCCCCTACCTACCTTCCTTCCTACCTCCTTCCTTCTCCCCTATCTTCCTTCCTTCCTTCCTTCCTTCCTTCCTTTCTTCTTCTTACCTTCCTTCCTACCTTCCTCCCTCCCTTCTCCACTTCCTTCCTTCCTCCCTTCCTTCTCCCCTACCTACCTTCCTTCCTACCTCCCTCCTTCATCCCTTCCTTCTCCCCTACCTACCTTCCTTTCTACCTTCCTCCCTACCTTGTTCCTTCCTTCCTTCCTACCTTCTTCTTACCTTCCTTCCTACCTTCCTCCCTTCCTTCTCCCCTACCTGCCTTCCTTCCTTCCTTCCTTCCTTCCTTATTAGAATGGATTTTTTGCTTTTGTCAGAATAATGTTTTAAGACTTGGAACCCTGCAAAGTCAAGTATGGAAAAGTCTGGGATTTTTACAGAAAGGAATGCTCCAGGAACCATGGAGTACTTTGCTGAGGGACAGTGCCCTCTGCCTCCCGTGGGAACCTGGAATAGGAAAACCATCCCTTGAGAGCTTAAAGTGCACATCTGTAGGTCAAACATTTCACCCAGAGTTATGCTGATTTCTGACAGTTTAATCAAACAGCAGGACCAAAGGTTTACACCCTGGTTTTACCACGGACTTCAGAGTGTGGTATTGTTTGTGTGAATTCTCCTCATTTTCAGCGGACAGCAAACCGTCCCACAGCTCCAAGTTGATGAAAAGCCCCCCAAGCCCGACCTCTCTGCTCCCTCCCTGCCCATCACTCAAAGCAGAACTAATGGCAAAGACTCGGCTGTTTGCATTAGGGATCTGCCTGTGGCACACACAGTCGCACCGCAAACACATGCTGCATGCCTGTCATTCTCCCTGTAAGTGATCCAAGAGGGAAACCTTGCAGCGCTTTTATGGCTTCTCTACAACAGAGGCTAAATAATAGAAAGGAGGAGAGACTGAGCAACAAGTGCTCTCTTTTGTACCGTTCTTTTTTTTTTTTTTTTTCTCTTTGGATGTCTTCCAGTTGGATTTTCTAAAACTTTAAGCTCTCCTAATCAGGTCCACCTAGGATGATTTATGCTCATTCTAATTCTGCTATATCCCTAAAGCATCCAAGGAATTCTGCAGAGAAAGGCATACGTGTCTTTATATAGACCCTGGGCTTGTTGGAATACCAAACAGGCACTGGCACAACTGTCCTCTTCAAAATAGAGCCCAGACTGGTCAGGCATCTGACAGCAGCAGGGTGTGTGAGTACCGAGAGAAGGCAGGATGGTGAGGGACCTTTTATCTGACTATTCACCCTCTCTTTCAGAAAGAATGGGTTAGCATGCCTTATGCTTTCCCCGGTCCTGTACAGGGAGCATAAATTCCCCCTTCACAGGGTAATCTACACCAGGTGTAGAGATTCAAGGGAGCCGACCATATGCTTTTTCTTCAGGACAAATCCTGCGATGTTTGAACTCAGAACATATCTGATCTTATCTCACTGTTCTCAACAACTTCATATTCCTTATATTAGGGTTTCTCTGGAGGATTTGCTTTTGTAAGCTGGTGCTTGCAATAAAGGCAGGTGCCTTTTTTTGCCCCTTTGACCTTTTTTTCCACATTTTGCTATGTTTAAGTAAATAAATCAGTCTCAGGGGAAAGCTGCTTTAATTAGGTGAAATTATGCGGCAAAACAATTTTACTTGACAAGATTTGTTGATATAAGAGTTTTAATTCTCGAAAAAAAGCATCTAGAGCTTTTTAAATGAGAGAATATGTCTTAAAAAAAAGATAAATAAATGATATACCACTTCTAAATATAGGATTCTTTTATGTTGGTAAGACCCTAATAATTTGCAGTGATTTCATGTGGTCAACCCGACAGATGCATCATTTTAAAGGGCAATGAAAATTATTCATAGCTTCTATATTTTTTAAATAGATGGGCGGGTTTTAATCTGATACCCCTGAAAAAAATCCCTCACAACCACCTGCTTTCAGACATCATGTGATTGTAAAACAGCACCAGTGTACCGTTACTTGTCATTGGATTAAATTGAGCTTTTTATCACCTCGAATGTTACGTCTACATTTTATTCAGCCCTCTGAGTGCATAAGGGAACAAACAGAGCATCACTTTAAGACTGCAGGCAGGATTGTGTTCCCAACTGTCGTCACCAAAGTAAACAGAGCAAACAAGGGTATATATATGTGTGTACCTGGAGTAAACTTTAGGTTGACTTGAACTTATCAGAGGTCATGTTTTCTTGTGTTTGGCTGCAGGTGGTTCATCAGGAGAGAGTCACCTTGGAGTCCCAGCTGGATCTCCTACGCCCTCTGGCCTCGACATGACCCAATGTCCAGTTTGGGTCCTGGTTGCACTGAAATGCATCAGCTGGTATCCTGTTAGGTTATTTAAAAAAAAAACAGGAAAGTGAAGTTTGTTCTTCTTATAAATCTGATGTAAATTTAAAAGGGCTCAGACATGTTAGAAGCAAAAATTGTTGACTTGATCATTCTTTAATCAGGGACCCCTGTCCCATCACAGTATGTTAACTCTAATGATGATGTAACAAATTAATTGTTTTGTTTTCTGTTTGTTTTAATCGTTGGCACATGTAAAATATCACGATTCTAACTTATGTTGTCCTCTCTGATATGCTGTTAGTTTCTACATGTAAAGGTTTACAGCACATGTAGTAGTTTGCACACATTCCAAGGAGTCTGAATGTCCATTTCCTCTGGTTTTCTAAATTCAACGGGCGTAGAATTAGTCCCCATGTACATGACCTAAAGCAGATAAAGGTGCTACAGATTCTCTTTTCTGTCTCTTAAAAAAAAAAAAAGTTAAAAACGCATATTAGTAACAGCAGTAGGCAAAAACCTTGAGCATGGAGGAAAAAAGTGCAGAACGACACGGCTAAGAATGTTACCTCTTCCATAATGATTTCTATCAGATGTGCACATTTCACTTGAAAAGTTTCTGTCTTTCTTTTTTGTTGTTTTTTTTTATCTGTTCTTATAATTTTCAAATTCTGGTGCCAGTTTTACTGTTACGCTGGTTTAAAGAAGGATCTTTTTTTTTAAATGTGACAGTATTCCATATTTGTTTAATGCAGTTGAACCCACATCTTAAAAAAAACAGTGATGTGGGATTTGGTGCCACTACAAGCTTGCTTCATTATTGCCCCATTTGATTCATGTGATTAAGGAAATGGTTGAAATATGTGTTGGCATGTCTGATACTGCATGTGTGCTAAGGTGTTGTGAGCTGGACTGTAAAAACAACTTGAAATCATGCACTAATGAGCTCTGGGCTTCGGATGCAAATCAGAACAGTCAATAAAGTTGTCTATTTTTATTGCTTGGATTGTCTTTTTTTATTTTAAATCATTTAAATCTGGTGAATAAATCTGAATGTTTATGCTGGTATGATTTATTTTCTGACAGAAATCTGTTGAGAGTCCTAACAGTAGCGTTTATTACCAGAAGCAGCAGAGCTTCCTGTTAAGGATGGTCATTAATATATTGTTTATCAGTATGTTTTAAATATTCATAACCACTTTGATTATTTTGAGAGTAAATCCTTTCATCTGATGTTTGTTAACCCCTAAACTTAAAAACATGGTTGTGTGTTACTGTCATTATTAAAATTAGGTTTCAAAACAGCAAGAGAAACAAATTTAGTTTGCTTATTGTGTGATTTTTAGTACTCAAGTTGTTTTTTTATAACTTATTTTTTTGAAATAAGCTCATTAATAATTGCTAAGTTGTTTTTATTATTATTATTGTTGTCTCTAAACTTTTATTCTGTGGCTACTTTAATTGTCAAAATAAATTTCATAAAATGTCCACTGCAGTGACCGCTGGATGTTCATAACACTATCTCCATAAAGAAAGTTATTTCATGAATATTTCTTTTGTAAATAATTGGGTTTAAATCATTTGTAAGTATTCCTAATCAAAGACAATCAATTCAGATTCAGAAAACCATAAAAGGAAATTGTCTCATCATGTATGTAGAGTAAAGCTGCCGTGTCACTTTCCTACGCTGCTGCTAATGACGGTACGTTAAATGTCTAAAACTGGAAAAATAAAAAACGTAAAATGTTTAATTCAGTTTATTTTTATCACCCAGATTCACAGCACATTTTCTCAGGAAACTTTACAGAGATAATTCAATCAAGACATACAGTCAGGTTGATTAGAAGTTTTCTATCAAAGGAAAGGAAACATCCAGCTCTTTTATCTTAAAGAAGCTCATTTGGAGATGAAAGTTCAGTCAATAAAGGCCTCAAGTAGTCGGATATTTACTTGTTTTGATTGTTAAATGCAGACAAAGCATCTGCGTAACTTAGAATGGCATAAATTACTGGCTCATTGCTGCACATAAACAGAACACTGCTGCATTTTTCATATCACAGAATTGGTTTTATACCAAAAGACTAAATGCCAATTTGATTTATTTGAAGATATAATTGTTTTTTTTTTAGTAAAAAGGCAAAAAATTTGTATTATTAACTATAATCTGTACATACTCGTATGCTGTAGATATTAAAGGATGTGCGGCTACATGAGGGGATGTATAAAAAAACTGATTGAATTTCTGTAGGCTAACCTTTCTAACTTTATTGATAGGTCAGGACACCCTGAGCTTCCTTAACTGTGATTTTTAAACAGACTGGAAGGTTTTGAGTGTTTTAAAAGGAGACAGGATGTCTCCCTTCATGAAGAGGAGATAAAGGTAGGAGCTGGCTCCATAACTGATAACTAGAAAATCTGCCCTCTGGTCTCTTTTTAGATGCCGTAACACACCTGTAAGTAACAACACCTTAATTTTTTAATACTATCATTCCTCTGTCTAGTTGTTTTCCTTTAAAGGAGTATTTTTGCACATTATTTTTTGTAAAAAAGTTTTTTTTTCAAATAAAAGTGTACACTTTCAACTACATTCTCTTAACTATTATATACAGAGAACAGACTGCTACCTCTACTAGAAGAAGTATTTTAAATTTTAAAGTACAGATTGCACAGTAAACATTTTACAAATGTATTCTCCTGTTGTTATTTTTTTATTTTAACTGACACGATGCCTGGGAATGTGATTGTGAAATGGTGAGTGGTCTTTATAAAGGTTTCTTCCACAGAAGCTGCAAATTAAACATTTTGAGGGTGTAAAGTATTCTGCAAATCTAGCTAAGAACCCAACACAAGCAGAACCCACTGAGTGTCTTTACAAACCTAAAATCACCTCGACAGAAAACAATGTTACAGTGATCCCTAATCCAAGAGTGGCCACTTAAGAGTGTTGGTGGACTAATGCACAGCTCACCCTTATAAGAAACTGAAGGAGTTGGCCAGACAACAGCACAGCACTTGCAGGTACTGCAGTATAACCAATATTTACCTGCTGCATTATCCAGGGTCTCCACCCATGCTGTAGGTTTTGTTTCCGACGCATCTCGAGAGAGAGAGGTGCAAGCATTCATGAAATCAGACGGCTTAGTTGTGGGCCTTTCTCACTCGACTATAAATACCACTTAAATGTGTTGGCTTTGCATTGCCAGATGACAGCTGCACAGCACGAGGAAACTACTACATGTCGGTTGTGTGTTGACTCTTAAGTATACGCCTTCTTAATATAATTGCAGCCCCTGCTGACTTCTACTTAGTCTGCTCCTAGGTTATTACTGCGGTTATTACAATTAATGAAGCAAATAACTGGAGACAGTGAGATTTGATGCTCTCAAACATCGATCCACTGAGACAGAAATGTCATTAAGATGTGTTGAAGTGACTCAAACATAAAGTAAGTGGAAACTATTGCAGTAACTTGATGCTAAGTGTATATGAGTCCACACAAGGAAGCCAGTTTCCCTCACAATATAGATCACAGCCTTTTATTTGTCCAAGTTTGCTCTTTTGTTGTGGCAACATTACTCTAAGGTGACGCCATGCGCCATGTCTCTGGACCCTCCTTTGTCCCCCGGCCGGGCTTTGCAAAGGCTGCATTTCTGGTGTGGACATTAGCTAGGCCACGGGATGAGCTTTCGGACCAGCACCTCTTTCCATTCTGGCTCCGTCAGCTGGTGGGATTTAGCTAAATACTCATTCAGCAAAAGTCAATGTGATTCAGTCCGCCTGTCAGGCCATCGTCTGTAAACCAATACAGGGATGCATTGAGGTGGGAAAGAAATTCCTGTTAAATATGTGAACAATCCCAACCTAAAATGCTTTTAAACTATTTTCAGCTCAAGGATTTGTGTCTATCAGGATTAGTAACTAAGTTCTACTTCAGTCTTTGTGGAAACACCTGCTGTGCTGCAGGTTTGATGAGGACTGGAAGGTAGCAGCATTAATGTCTTTTTTGTGAAAATCAAATGGGAATGTCACCACTTCAAACATGTCACAGTTTCTTTTTCATAAACCTTCAATTTGTTCCAGGTTAGAGGTAAAGCATCCATTCACCACTATGGTATTTGAGCTGCCTGTAGGAGTCAGGTGAACAAAACTAAGGCTAATATTTATGTCGGGACATGGAAAAACTTTAATGGTGAGGTACTTGAATTACATAATCTAGTCCTTTTTTTTAGGTCATTATCATTTTCCTACTTTCCCTATTTTTTTAGACTCTGACCAGTCGATTTCATTGTAGTTTTATTTACATGTTCCTGTGTTGTAACTCTTCCCCATAATCTCATCTCAGTCACAGCTCCTATAAGGAAAACACCCTCAGAGTATGATGGGACGGAGCAAATGTTGATGCTGCTAATGACTCGATCTATTTATTAAGTGCTGTTCTAATTCTAACTATTTTAGCTTTGTAAACATTGTCATCCTCCCAAACAGTTTCAAAACATCATAAAAAAAACAATATTGTTCCACTATTAGTTTGTATTGAGTAAATACATGCTGGCACTCTTTTTATCATAAGTTGTGGTGGTGTTCAAGGAGATCAGATGTAGTACAAAAGGTTTTTGTATTACTTTGCAAATTTTTGGGTCATTGCAATCACGTCCTGCATGTCTGTAGACAACTTGGTTCTCACTTCCACAAACGCCAGTGAACTTTGTTCCACAACACGTCATGGACTGTTCATAATATCAGGGGGTTTTAATTAAAAACCTTAGTGACAAAATCTGTTACCAACGATTAGTTTGTTTTCTTAAAAGAATGATGGAAAACATTTGATTGAAACAGCACAGCAATGGCTCTACTTCAAGGTCATCTCTGCTACCAGAACTAAATACTGTAGAAAATTGGAGCCGAAGGGAGGAGGACATGGATGGGACAGACGGAGATCATTCTCTCTCTAGCTCCAACCATTATGGTCAGCAAGGAAAGCAATAAAAGTGCCACTTCTGTTTTTATAAAAAAAACAAAAAGAAGAAAATTTGAGATCAAATTTATATATATAAAAAAACTTTGATTCAAATTTGTGATTTAAAGTCGTTTTATTTTTTTTCTTTCTTAACTCAACTTCTAGTTTTTTTTGTTTGTTTTTTTATGCTGGTGTGTATCTGGTGTTTTTTGTCATCAAACAACTTCCTACTTCTCCATTCTCACGCCTTTCTCCTTCCTAGGGAATCCTGATCCACACTGCCGTGGAAATCCATCCCAGATCTTCCCGCTGCCATTTTTTAAAAACCACCTCTAGTTTAGAGGAGTGAAAAACAAACCAGCATTAGGGCAGCAGATGACCCGGCGCAGCAGCGAGGAGCACAGCAGTCCTCTCCCTGATAAATGAAAGGATGGGGGGCACCAGCCGCAGCTGATTTCTCAAACCCTGGATCAGGGAGTGAGGGGAGACAGCAGCTTTCTGCTCACTCTTGGGTGACTTTTTGCTGGATTTCTTCCCCACTCCACTCCACAACAATATGCCATTTGCCAAAAGACTCGTGGAGCCCCATTTACTGTGCAGGTATCAAACCCCGAGCGAGGAGGAGGCTCTGCTTTTCGAGGACCTGGTCTCCATCAGTAATGTGGCTCTGTCCCGGACCCTGCGGCAGCTGTCGGACTTGGCCAAACATGCCTGCTCCATCTTCCAGGAGCTGGAAAACGACCTGGCGACCACTAACCAGCGGGTCAGAGGGCTTCAGGGGAAAATTACCCAACTCCAGCAGAGCTGCTCCAAGCTGGACCCTAAACAGGAGGCAGTGCGTGAGTACATACCCCGCTCCACACACGGCGCGCGCGTCTTCTCCTTGTAGCGCGCGGCTCCTCAGTAGAGCCTGCGCATCATTTAAAACAACTTTTTAAACTTACTTATCATTTCTAACAAAATCTCCCAAATGTATGTTTGGATAAACACATACAGTTAATGTAAATTCGTTGCGTTTAGAGTGATCTACTTTTTAAAAGTATAAGACATTTATTTGTTTTTATTCTTATAGTTCAGTTGAATTGCAGCGGTCTTTCCTCGCGCTTGGCAAAAAATATAGAGGCGAACGACGCCGACTCCACCTCATGTCATCAGCTCCTGTAAACCAGTTATTAAGCTGCTGTTGCTTTTCCCAAGAACGTCCTTCAGTTGCTCCGTTATTGTGACTTTATAACAAGCCTCTGTCAGCTAACATAGTAAATGACGCACTTTGTTCCGTGCGGGAAGCGCTTCCACTCTTCCTCTGTTTTCTCTCTAACTTCATCAGAACCCAGAGACGGTCCAAGAATAGATATGGATCGGGATAGAGTTTGAATCTGGCCCCTCTTCTGTGTAGGAACCTCGATCAGCAGCCATTGGTTTCAGCTCCAGGCATTAAAAACTAGGGGTGCCATGGTGTATTCTCTTAATACTCAAGATTTTCTGAGTTCTGAATAACAAAATCAGCTTTAAATAAATAAAAAAACTCTAAATATATGGCCTCAAATATTTCTGCTATCTCCAAAATCTCATTTTTCGCCACTGTAATTTGTATTAATTAATTTATTAATTATTAATGAAAACTTTACAGGGCCATTAAAAGAGAACGTCAGACAAAAACTTAAATGGAAATCAAATAACAATGACAGAATTTAGTTGCAAGTGCAAATAATGAAAGAAAATGTAAAGGTCAAAAGGTCAAACCCCTCCTCTTCTTACACAGAGCAAGTAGATTTCCCATATTAGCATAGGTATCAAAATAAAAAGCTCCCTCCATTTATTCAAAGTGAAGAAACATGTTTCTTCACTGTTTTAGCCTATTTTCTCCTTCCTTCATTTGTAGATTGCAGCATTTTAGTTTACACCCAGTGCACTGAACATGTAAACATGATAGCAATTAAATTTCTTCTGATTTTAAAGATTTGAGGCTTATTCTTCATATTGGTAACAGAGATCTGTATTCTGTGTAAAAGTCCAGCACTCTTTGGGGCCCCTGCTGGCCTGAGCCACTCTTAAGTTACAGTTTAATCAGCTTATGTATTTGGCCGTAAGACTCTGATACCTGCAGAGGTATTTTTTTTTCTTTTAGTATCTAAGTGGCATTTGAACCAAGAAACCTGTTCACGGCTGTCCTGCTTCATACGTTGAAGTTTACTTGGCTGATTCGGCAGGAATTCATTACCCTGATAACACAGCATGCAGCCATTGCCTGGCTCTTTTCATCTCTGAGCCCCCTACTATAGGAAGAGAGGGGGGTGATATTTATATAGGTTTGTGTGTGTGCGTGTGTGAGTACAAACCTTATTAGGAGACCTGTCCAACCCCGGAACAGTGTCCGCAGCTTTGGACATACCCCAGTGGATTTTAACCCCCTTTACTTTAGGTTCAGCAAGTCCTCGCATGTTCCCCCAGACCCCTGCTTCCTGCGGTCTCTAAATGGGTAATTTTGCCTTGAGGTATTTATGTGTGGCATGGATAGCTTTCTACCACAAACCCCCCGGAAAGTAAAAAAAAAACATGACCCTTTTTAAAGGCAATTTGAACAGTCTGCAGCATGTAGTGCGCAGAGATTCTTTATTTCATCTGCAAGTTGCTGGTTTTGTTTTGCTTGCATGCATAGTTGTTTTGTGATATGCAACTGCAAGCCACAGACTGCTAAAGTTTCTGTTCGGTCTTGCAGACTGTTTATGTCTGAATTGGAAGCTGTCAGTTGTTGTTTGTAAGTACTTTCCCTATGAGGAAGGTTGAGTTATTTCTAGATGAGTAGCTATAGCTATCATGGTTTATGGAACATCGAGGTATGAATGGTTACAAACGTCTGAATGGAACCTCAGTATTACTAGATGTGATAGTATCTCGTGTGAAGTGTTGTTTTTTTAGTTTTTGTTAACCCGTTTAAAAGCCTAATGGCTGTAATTTGTGTTTTTCATAGTCATGGTGTCAGGACGTAATCTTTAACAACAGAAGCCACTTTCTCATCTAAATGACAATTGGTGTAAATGAAGCCGTCCAGGGCCAGGAGACTTCGGTAGGCGGGGGTGGATCCCTGAGATGACCCTCGTCTACAGGATGAAACATAGAGGAACACAGAGCAGAAGATTTGTTTATCAACGTGCAGAAAGAGGCAGATGTTAAACCTGCTGTTAAAGTGTTGGTGGGACTGCTTGTTCCATAAACAACCTGCTGGTAACATGGAGTTAGTCTGGGAGGGCATCGGATAAACAGTTTTTGAGAGGAAGTTAAATATAGCTATGGACCATGTGGGGAAATCGAGGTAAGAAGACATCTTTTTTTTTTTTTTAAATCCAACGCAGATTCATTTGGATTAAATAAATTTGTGTGGATTGCACAGACTGTTGCATCTGTTTCATCTGTTCCATTGGATACAGTGGCTTTTCAAAGTAAAAGCAAACAGTTTAGCTGGGTAAAATGGATTGAGGATATCTATCATCACTGTTTTTCATGTCTGGACTTAGGTCTGGGATTTAACTAGGCCATTTTAACATATGGGAATAATGTAATCTAAATCCTTCCAGTGTATCTCTGGATGTAAACTTGGGGTTTTGGAAGGTGAGCCCTTGCACACCTAATGAAATTTAAAATCTAATTTGAATTTTTCTATGCGTATGAACATTCATGATGACTGGTGTCTCTTATAACTTTCTTTCCCTTCATGTTTTTCCTGAAAGCAGACATGATGTATGCAAAGCTGGGGATCTCCAGAGCTCCTCCTGGTATATCAAGGCCTTCTTGGCTGATCAGTTCTGCCACTTTAAGCAGACACGTTAGAAAGTTTGCAATTGTGCCATAGTTTTTCTCTTCCCCAATGATGGGTGCTCTCCTTTCTCTTCATCATGACGCGTCTTCACCGACCTTCTCTTATAAACTTCTTAGGAATTTAACATTTAAGTTTATATGGAACAAACACTTTACTTTCTGGTGTTTTCTCGCATAAGATCCTCTGAATTCCCCCCATATGTTGGGTTTTTTATTTGTAACCTGTCAAAATATGAAAAAGGTTTAAGGAGCATTAATAGTTTTGCAAGGTATTACATGCAAATGATGTGCTATTTCTCAAGTTAATGCAGCGAAATGGTCACTTTTAGTCATGTAAAGACAAAAACTATTTTCTTTGATCCACTCACTCCAACACTGACACGGAAATAAACCAGGCGCCTGCCGAATATCCCTCTGCCAAATGTTTGGACAGGTCTCCCATGACACCCCATCAGTGTCTGCCCTCCATTACCACTAGATCTCTCCAGTCCTACTGCTCCTCCTTGGAGTATCTTGCTGGGTTTTAGGTTACCCTGATTCAGTTTGGTTGCTGCAATCCTTGCAGCCGTCCAGCTTCTTTGGTCCCACAGCACGTGGCTGGCACCTGGATCTCCCTGGTAGCAGGAAAACAGTAGTCACACAAGTTAAATTGAGTTCAACTCAGCGGCAAACAGGACAGCAGCAATGATTCCTCATCTCTGCAGCATGCTGTCAGGTTCTGCACAGCGTAACAGGAAAACTATGGAGTGTAATCTTATGATAAGAAATATCAGTGGTGAAATATAAACAGTCGTAAAAATCTGAATGAGATACTTTTAAACAGAAAATAACAACTGTACCTATCCCTGCAGACTGGGAGTATATATTGCTTTCAAGAACCAAACACTGAGCTTTTATTAATAAATTATTAATAATTAAGATATTATTTATTAAATAAATTACACTACATAGATGATAGCCTATAAAATGACTTCAGTTTTAAAGGAGCATTTTTCACTTACATTTCAGCAACAGGACACCTATTTCGGTTTCAAGTTTAAAGCAATTAACTTTCACTTTAGTTTGTAAAAAAATGAACACTATGGCAGAGAGCTGTCCTGAAATCACCGGTAACTATGCTAAACTCTAAGTCTACAGAGACATCTGTGTAAGGCCTGCAGCAAGAGGTTTCTCTCTTTTGCACTTGGGAAACTCTTCAGGCAACCCCATGCACTGCTTAACACTAAATCGGGTCATAAAAAAATAGCTGAAACCAATTTATTAATGCACTACAGTTACTCTGTACCGGATCGTTAGATGTCCACTACTGCAGCAGGACCTTCATGCAGATCTGTGAGATTCAGCGCACTATGAATAGGCAGGAGCTTCCGATTTTTGTGCTGCTTTTCTCTCAGCAGGAAAGCACTGTGGCTTGCTGACCCTGCCTTCTTTATTTGATTGACCCAGTCCGTCCATTACTGGGACTCTGATGTGCTAAGTGAGGCCGCATTGACAAGCCCATGCACACTTTATCCGAGGCCAATGTCAGTCAATGCTGGAATCATCTAAAGGTTTAGTTAACGTATGTTGTGGGTGAGTGAAATGATTAAAACGGGAAAAGTTTTGTCACATTTTAGGGTACTAAACTATTTTGTACCTATTCAGGCTTTATATATATATATATATATATAAGTATATATATATATATACATATGTATATA
>JAUZNJ010033517.1:0-13127 GCA_034780135.1 Jordanella pulchra
GTTGTCACAACACTTTTTTTTTAACTGTCTACCAATGTGTTCTATTTTTGTACTTTATTTTTTTATTTTTTTTCCTGTGAAAAAATACTTTGTATTCTTGGAAATGTACCATGCCATATAGGTCTATGTCTTGTTGTAGTTAAGTACTTTATGTTATTCACATGTCTTTATGGGCAAAAAGTTGGCTGCTGGGAAGATGACAAGGCTTCTAATTAACCCAATCTATATCTAAACCAAAATGGGAGTCCTGTTATATTCATGTCCAAATTTTCTTTCATACTTTATATGATTATGAAAAAAGCATCAGTGAAAACTCTTTAAAACTTTATCACAATCTATACATTCGACACTGCAAAATCAAAAACATATTTGAAAATAAAACAGCTATTATGAAAATGTTCTGAAGTAGTAATAAGTAGTGCAACTATTACACTATACAGCACTAAGTAAATGCATTTGATCATATTTTCAAAAACATTTTTATTTGCCAATTCTCTCATTGAGCAATTGTAAAAAAATAAGGTAGTTTAAACAACTAAATATCATCAAGTATAGTTTGTTTGCACAATAACTCCCAATTCGTAACATCTTGTTGCTTTTCCTAATAACAGTAATCTATACATTTGCAAAATTCAAGCAATACATTGAAATGTGCAACAGGAGCTGGAAAGACCGTGATCGTCAGGCACGGCAACTGGTTCTTCTGAAGAGAGAGTTCATATGCGATGGGCCAGCAGTCGATGATGGAATTAATCTTCAGAAAGGAACTCAGAAAGACTAACCTCTGAGGGATTAGGAGGAAAGTCCAGACTAGAGAAGTTGAAGCAGGTTGGTGTGCGATGCCACAGCTCAGAATGGAGTGAAAGCAGGAACTCTGCAGGTAGTTCTGTTGGCTTGATACCTTTAAATTTGCTTGGTTCCTTTGAGGAGGTTGAGATGCATAAATCATGCGAAGGGAAGCAGACGGAGTTTCCTTGAGGGTCAGAACGGGGATGGAAACTGTGTCAGAGCTGGGAGGTCAGAGATCCTAGGACAATCCACAATTTTATCTAGAATCAGGGACAGAGCAGGGGTCAGAACCAGGAGGTCAGATGACTGAGAACAATCCAGAACTGAATCCGGAGATGTAGTCAAAGGGGCAGAAAACAGGTCAAATACAAAAAATCCAAACAGGTTCGACAGGGATTCAGGCAGGCTCAGAGAATCAGGAGGCAAACGAGTCAGAATCAGACAGGCAGGCACAACGAGAATTGCTGAACTAAACTCACTGGTACTGGTCTGAGGCAGGTATATATGGTCAGGGGAGCAGGTGATCTGACGAGAGTTGATGAGGAGTAGAGCAGAGGAGCAGGTGGAGGTGATTGTGGACATTAGACCAGTGCTGTTGCAAATTCATCAATTCAAATCAAATTTAATTTATAAAGTGATTTTCCTGCATACAGCAATGAAAAGTGCTTTAAAAGGTAAAACCAGTTTTTAAACAAGCAACCACACAACAAGTATGCATAGTTAAAAGGAGAACAAGTGCGCACAACTTCCTTTTAGTCACACACACGCAAACACACAAAAGATACACCCCTCTCGCTCCTGCAACATCAACTCTAACCCCTTAATATCGTCAATCAACTGAAAATAAAAGTAAAAAACTGGCTTGACGCTGTTTTGAGACATGTTCACTCCATCCCCAACCTGAAAAGGTCCCACAAGTTCATCTTTGATAATACCAGCCCATACCAGTACCCCAACTCCACCTTGCTGGCGTCGGAGTGGAGTTCTCTGTCCTTTACTGATCCAGTCCATTCATCTGGGCCACCATGAGTCACTCTCATTGTATCCGTCCATAAAACCTTGGGAAAATCAGTCATAAGATATTTATTGCCCCAGTTTTGATGCTTTATCCTATGTTTCTTGTTCAAAGGTGGTCGTGTTTCTGTCTTCCTTACCTTGGCCATGTCCCTGAGTATCACACACTGTTTTGTTTATACTCCAGCGATGTTGCAGCTCTGAAATATGGCAAAACTGGTGACAAATAGCATCTTGGAAGCTTCATTTTTGATTTTTTCTCAATTCATGGGCAGTTATTTTGTGGCTTTTTTTTTTTCCAACACACTTTTTGTTACCCTGTTGGCTATTTACCATGAAACGCTTGACTGTTCGGTGATCACGCTTCAAAAGTTTGGCAATTTCAGATAGAGAAGAATACTTAGAGGTCAAAACAAAAAAATACTTATATTTATAATAGCAATTCTTGGAATAAATGCCATTCAATTTACTTCAAGATTTTGGAAAGAGTGGCTTGACTTCCAACATTTTTTTTCCAGATGTTATCTGAAATTTTTTATCATATATGATATTGACATATATGAGAATAAAAGTCAATGTAATTACTGTGACTAAGCTTATTTTTTGCCAGAAGGGTCATTGGTTAAAGTAGGATATATGGATATCACTTAGTTAATATATTACCTTACAGGCAGAGGCAAGCTTCAACCACAGCTCTAATTATTCAACAGTCTACTCATATTCAGCTCACCCAACCCTCACAGCCTTCTGTGCAGGGACAGTTCTAGAGGGGTGGTAAAAGGGGCCATGGCAACCCCTGACCAATTATTGGCCACCCCTGTTGCCACCCCTACCAGGTAATTTGTTGTCCCCCTGGGTGGAACTCTGGGATTCTCACTGGGATTATATTCAAATACTTCTGAAACAAGCAGTTCTCCACTAAGCCTGAAGGTGGCAGCAGTGGTGCCACCATGAGGAATTTTCTACTTTGACATTTTAATGGTGGTATATTAACCAAAAACTGAATACAAAAATGCAGCAAAAAAAAAATCACAACAATATACTACAAATAAAGGAGACTTGTATAGAATGTTATTAGTTTTAGGTTTTAGGTTTTATAGGGGAGAGTCTCTCTATGCATCCACCTATGCACCTTCCCTAAATATAAAGAACACTGTTAGACCCATTTAATGTATATACTAAATAGAACCATAAATCCATTTAAATGGCACTAATTCATAAATATGTTCATAGGTTTATTTTCAAGGACACTAATTAAAATCTGGTCTATCTTTAATTGTTTATTTATTAAATTAATTTGCACATTCATTTTCCTGCTTGTTTATTTTGATTTGTATAGATTCACTATAAGATGTTTTGGGATCAGTTTTCAGGCACCCCACAGTGCCCATTGGCTCCTGCCTGACCACCCCTATGAAAATTTTGTGGAACTGCCACTGGTCAGGCAACCTCTGGAAATCCCTTACCCATCCCTGGTCACCCCAATAAAAATTTCCTAGAACCAACACTGCTTCCACCTCTGCTGGACATGTTGACATCATATACTTCACTGCATTTCATTGGTCCAAAAATCTGTATCAAGGCAAACGTATCTGCAGGCTCTTGGAAAGATCTATTTTCGGGAGTTTGTGAATTTAAAAATCTCATAACAGTTCATTTTGCCTTGCAAGGTAACCAAAGTGACACTCACAAGAGCAAAGATGCATCTGTTTTCAGGGGGCTGTGCATAAATATCTTTTTCCATAGCTTAAGAAATTGGACAACGAGGATAACAATATAATTGATAAACCTGGTAAAAAAGACAGAAAGCCAATAAAGGAACTTGGAAGTAAAAATGGTATGTTTATGGATGCTAAATGGCATAAGGAAGAAATGAAATACCAATACCCGGACATGGGTCCACAAAATGGCCAAGTAGTGAGGCAGGCCTAAGACATTGTGTTCCTAAAGGATACGCAGGAAGAGGAAGAGGTAACATGGCAAGGTTTATGTGGGAAATTATGTAGTAACTGGTAAACATGGCACAAATTTAAGAAAACATTTCATTTTTTTTTCACCTGAGAAGAGATGTTTGACCATTATCAAGCAGGCTCAGATTGTTTACATTGGGGGCAGTCTTAGCTCATAGTTGGACCCTGTGGAATATAATGTTAAAAACAATTAATCCAATGTTGAATAAAGCTCAATGTTGGAAAATAAATTTTGCTCTGTTCTGTTTCAGCTCTATACTTTTTTTTATTATTATCCAGCCACCTCTACACATCTGTTTGGGGTTTTGTGATTGAACCTAGAAAATGTAAAGAATCAATGAGCAGTGAAGTGGGAGGGGGTTGGGCCCTTCTCATGCTGTTGGTGGCCCCATTTATCATATCTCCGCCCTCCAGTGTTTCTGCTCCCCTGAGGGCGGCTCTTTAAATTGTCCAAAAACTCTTCCAGTCCGGCGCCTTTTTCCTTTATTTGCACGAGACCAGTCGCACGTGCGTTGTACCGAACGCCGTTGGATTAAAGTTCTCATCCTGCTGGTAAAAATACATTTAATGAATTAAATATATTTGTATATTTGAAAATGCTATTATTTAATTTTAATTCATTGGGTTTATTTAATTCTGCATGAGCTGGGGTTTTAAATGGGCGGGCTGTTTGTTATCCGACGAATAAAAACTGTGGGATCGGCTATTTAACCGGGTAACAAGCATACAAGCCTGCGAGGGCTTAAAGAAAAGCAATTCGTTTTTAAAATTTAAGACGGAGGCGATAAATCCGTGAGGGGAAAGGGTGAGTGCATAAAGGCGAGGCGCTAAGCTAGAAGCTTTTTATTGCAGTGCTGTTGTATACACTTTTTTTTTTTTTTTTTTTACAAAGAGCCATGAGAGCGGGATAAGGCTGCAAGCTCATAACGAGAAGCCGCCTTTTGTTGCTTCGGACCGAGCTTTTAGTCTATGGACGACCGCCTCCCTCTGCTCGGACCCTCAGTGCCATTTTAGATAAATCCGAGCGAGCATTCAGTCGGTGCTTCTAGCTTGCAAATGCAAACGAGCACACAGCAGCCATTGTGTGTGTTGGTGGATCTCTCCGCGGCCCCGGCGTGCAGACCTGCTGTGAGATAGTTCTGTGTGCACAGGCCTGATCTCGGGGGTACAAGCAGCTACAGCAAAGAAAAAATAAATGTGCCTATAAGCATGATTTAGTACGCGGGTGTCTAGCCGTATTTTTATTTTATTTTGCAGGTTGTATCCCTGCAGTGTCGTCAGATCTGTTTTGCTGTAAACCTTGTGTAGCAGGGCGCCGATGAGACAAAAATAGAGCTGGAAATAAGCGCGGATTAATTGAGTTAAACGGTGCGCGGTTAGGTCGGTCATTTGGGTTTGTTGTTGCGGTCAGTGAGTTTAGTAGCTTGACTACTCATTTCTTTGTTTTGTTTACATACTCGACGCCTCTTTATTATTTTTTTCTATCAAGGTAAAACCGTGTGACCTTTTTTCTTTTTCTCCTTTCATATTGTATAGGTTGAATAGCTCAGCAAACATGAGCGACAAGGGGACAGTCTCACCAAAAGACAAGGAGGCGACAGAGAAAAGAGGGCGTGGAAGACCGCGCAAGCAGCCCCAGGTAAAATCCTCAGACGTAAGTAGTGTCCATTTACTCCTACCTACTTTGCATGTTCTACTACTTATATCATATACACCAGAACAAGGCTTATGTAATTAAGACCCGCAAATAACTTCCCACGCCTTATTTGCAGTTCACTAAAATAACCCACTCAGTTGGAATTCGTTGCAGATGATGCTCCTGCAGATACTACTGTAAGGAAAAGCTGTTGATGTTTGTGCCCACCTGAGGAAACGACTGAAATTAATTTAGACAGGCTAGCACCGAGTTGGCATAGTCATCATTTTAAGTTTCTTATCAGTGCAGAGGTTTACAATAAACTTCCTTCCTGGTTTTCAAGCAACCAGTAACCTGACACCTTTAAACTGGTTTTAACCCCCCCTGCTACTGCATACTCCCAGGCCCACCTCCGCTCCCTCACACTGTGATGCATGACATGGCCGAGGCGAGCACAGAGTGAATCATGTTGATGTTGCTCATCCTGCTGCTTTACTATAGAGTTCCTCTGTTGCTAAGAAGCGTTGTTAGAAACACTCCAGAAATGCAACAGGAGACAAGTCAGCCATGACACGGTTTCTAACCACAAGGCACTCATGAAAAGGATGACTCATGACATGTTAAATTCACCTAACTCTAGAAGTGATGGTATTTCCCTAAATACCCACCGGGTTGCTAAATGTTTTCGGGTTGCTAAATTTTCAGGTTATTGAGGGACAAAAATGAAAGATTTGTATTATCGTTAAAACCATAGTTTGAATCATTAGTAATTGTTTGTGTCATCGCTAAGTCTTATGATTAAAGTGCTATCATGTCATCCAAAAAATTTTTTTACAAACCTGAACTTGTATGCTTTTTTTTTTGTTTGTTTTGTTTTGTTTTTTTATAGGAGGCAAGTGGGTCCCCAACTCCAAAGAGACCAAGAGGACGACCAAAGGGCAGCAAAAATAAGACAACTGGCAAGGGCAAAGTAAGTCTCTTCAATTTGTTGCAAGTGAAAGTTGCAAGACGGATCCAACATGGAAGTAGATGTACCCTTTTCTCTAGCATAAACCCTTCCTGTCTGAAACCCAAGATACACTTTTGTTAGGGAAATGTTGTAGCAGAAGCCAACCTCATCCGTCTAACGGATGCCAGGCTGTCAATTTTATGAAATGTGTATCTTTTTTTTTTCTTCTGTTGTTTATTTTGGATTAAGCCTAGTGATGTCAGAAATAACTTGGTGATTGCTTCCCACTATAAAAAATCTTGGTTTGCTGCCTTGCCTTTGGTTGGGTGGGGGAAGGCGGGGGTGGTGATGATGCTCACTCGGTGCATCCTGTCCTCCAGCTTCCTGCAGCTTGTCACATGCACTGTGCTGTGCAGGTGCAGCGGCCGCAAGACTGTTTCCAGGCTGACACTGAGCGCCCCCTCCGCCTCCAGCAGGCATACGGCCCTAGTTCTTCTCTGCCCGTCGTCTCCATAGCAACAGTTTTTTTTTTTTTTTTTTTTCCTCCCTCTTCCTTCGCCCCAACCCTTCCGGCTCCCCCGTGTGTGCTCTCGCTTGCTGCTATCTATGGAAGAGGGAGAAATGGAGGGAGTTCAGCAGGCGCACACACACACACACACACACACACACACATACGTGCTCTCTGATATAGGTTTGAAGCATCGAAGGGTTTGTCTCTGTTCGGTTTCACCAGCTGTCTCTGAGCCTTGGACCAGGTGGCCAGCGAACTGGAGTGCCCTGTGTGCAGTTCCCTCTGACTTCCAGATAATAGCCAATGAACCCAATGCCCCCTTTTCTGTGTCCAGGCGTAGTGGTATGGCTGCCACCTAGAGGCCATCTGTGGAAAATAAACTCAAAATTGTACTTAAAACCTAGTCCAGCCTCTAGCTCTTCAACTGACGAGTTCACATTATGATGAGAACATGGTAACAGCCTTGGTGACCACGTGTCCTTTTCTTTTACAGAAAGCAGCTGGAACCCCATCTGCAGGAGGAAAACGCAGGGGGAGACCCAAGAAGGAGGTGAGATTCTTTAGGGGTGTTACCCATCTCGCTACGATGTACCTTGTATGGATTTTACTCCAGTACATATTTTTAAACACCATTGTATTATCAAATATACTTTCAAATTATTAGTATATGTTAAATATACCCTTTTTTAAACTAATTGTTTTGGTTTAAAAAAAAAAAAAAAAAAAAAAAAAAAAAACCATGTAGGTAATGTGAGCTTGACCCATTGATTAAAATCACTTGGTTACTCCAATCTTGTGACATTCGTTGCTTTTTGTCCTCCATGCAGGACCTTGATGGGCATTCTCTTAAATTAGTTGTCCTTTATTTTAAACCAAGATGTGACTATAATTTGATCTTTGAAATATAACCTAGAAAGAGTTGTCTTGACTTGCTGTGTGAAACGGCGTGATATTGCTGCACAGGAGCCAAGAGCTTGCAAAGTATAGAGTAAAATAATGTGTATGTATTTCTAAAAGACTTGAACATTTTATGTGTATTTTATTTATGGGGGATGAAACTGAAATTTGTTTTCATAGTAATGATGTATTAAAGTATTATGAACACTGTCCATCCTTTAAATAAAGGGTTATAATAGATGCTCAAAAATGAGTGAAGCTAGTAGTTGACTTATAACTTTAAATTAAGGTAGAAAACTCCAGGAATATTGGCTACCAAAATTAACTCAAACACCCCAACAAGATGATTAAAAAAGTTAGACATAAAACAAGTTTAAAGCTCAATGAACGCTAATTTCAAGCATGATAACTCACTATCCTGAAATAAATTCACTTTGCAAAGCTGTTTGTCCCCCGTGGGATTAGTTGGTATGACTGGTGTTGCATTGTCAGATACCCCAGAGCTGCTTTTTAAGGTCGACCCATTCAGAGGACAGTTTCTGCATTACATGTCTCGACCTGATTGTGCTTGGATATTGATATATTTACAAGATCAGTGGCCTAAGGCAAGAACGTTTTGTTTGTAACCTTGTGTGATGTGCAGGAGTTGTGTGGGTGTACTTAGGAGGGGCCTGGATCGCATTAGTCACAGTAAGGAATGCCCCATAATTGCCCTCCTCAACTAGCCCACCCATGTTAGTTTTTTTTGTTTTATGAATGAACATCTTGGAGGGAGTGAAGCAAAAAAAAAAAAAAAAAAAAACAGTTCATTGTGACTCACTGGTTGTGAATCACTTCACTATGCATGCCTTTTTCACTATGCATCCCTGGGTGTGTTTTCATGCCACAGTGACTTCTTTAATTTCTCAAAGAGCTGTTTAATGTTTTGGGTTTTTTTTCCTTTTTGTTTTAACTAATTTGAAACTTGGATTTATTAAAGGCAAAAAAAAAAACATTCAGGTAGAGACACGAGTTATTGGCTGTTGTCTGGAACTTCATAGACATTTTTGTTTGAGTCCTTTATAAACTTTTTTTTTTTTTTTCTATGACAGAAGGAGGAAGAAAAGGCATCCCAAGAATCATCTGAGGAAGAAGAAGAGGAAGATGACCAGTAAATCAACACATGCTACCTCACTCGACATACTGACTTACTGTTATCCAGAAACTGGGCTGTATCAACACCAGTGCCACCATATGACCACTGTTCATGACAAAGTCCTCCCCTTTGCCAAAGGATGGGGTTAAAACACAGTTCATATATCATGCAGCAGCACTGGATTGAAACAAAATGGACTTGATCGAGCATAGATTAAGTATTACATGGCATGTAACAGCCCTTCTTCAACATGTCATGTTATCACAAGTCTTTTATACTGGACAAGGTGTGCTCTGAGGAGCTTGGGTGTTTTAGTCTCCCCTAAAGACCGTTAGGACATTTCTCCTCTTCTTAGTGTCATTTCTTGCATCTGCAAAAGTAGAACATATAGACTTTCTTGTTTTGTACTGGACAAAGGTAAATTTTACCCATTTGCTGTTAGTTTTGTTTCCTATATGTGAGTGAAGTGATTAACCTACCCTTTACGTTGTATTCTAGATGGAGATGAGCTGCAGCATTTAGGAAGAGCATAGGTTACTGATGGTAGATGTGTCCGTTTCCTTTCCAGTTGGTTCTTTTTAAACACTCTGGATTTGGACATCTTCAGCCTCACCGCTTTGCCTGTAGAGCAGTGTAGATTTTAGAGACGCTTCTGAAAAACATTGTCCTTTTTGCATGTAGTGGGGAGATGTAAAGTAAGCTTGTTGGTGTATTTTTTATTTTTTTTTTTTTGTTTGTTTGTTTTCTTTCATTAGAATATTTTGATCAGACTTGCAGTTTGTTCCTCTGGGTTGCATACCATTTAAAAGAAACCATGAGCGTGCTGCTTTTGTGTTTTATTACATTTTTTTGTATATTTTTTAGGCAGAGTTTTAGGCTGAAAAGTAATCTGTCGTTTCTTCAGGGAGCTTCTACAAATGCGGTTAGACTTTGCCCCAGCCCCACCCCTTTCCCTCAAGCGCTCACTCAGTCACTGCAATTGGTCAAACAAAGGAATATGATTGTAATAGTGGATAGTTGGTGGCACTACTATCCAACAGGGCTGTACATTTATTTTTCATTCCATTTAGCCGTCACTGCTTAACCTAGCTTTGTCTTCACTTAGTAAACTTAACCGTAACTTGCTTCCTTATTCTTCTGAAGATGTGTGTTGTACATTGTCTACTACAACTCTTTTCATCATTGTCAGGGAACCTTTATCCATATTACACTTCACTGTTTTTTTTTTTTTTTTTTTGGTTTTGTTTTTTTGTTTTTTTTTTTTTTTTTTTTGTGTATTTTTTCCCCCCACACACCTAAGCTGCTACAATCTCAGTTACAGAACCCCGGAAAACTGCAAACAGGCGATACAAAGCCTGGACTCATACCTCAGTTTAACAGCTAACTTCACCTTAGGATTGCATTTCACAGGTTTCTTTTCCATTTTAAATGTTACCTCTGACAAAAGCTGAAAAGATTTCTTTGTATGTTCAAGTTGACTAGGTAAAAAGTAAAGCTGTGTGCCAGATTTTGCAGACAGGTTTATAAATGTGTGAAGCAAGTCAGGGAGACCTGTCGGCTTAACGATTGTGTTCGCTGACTGTGGTAGACTAGCCGGTGTGTTTTTATCTTTTTTTTATTTTTATTTTTTTACTTCTGCACTGAAATGTTTTTTTTTTTCTTCATGGAAAAATGCAAGTTTGCGTAGACTAGACACTCTTCAGTCAGGCGCTGTATTCTGCATTAATGCAAACAGCTGCTCTTACCATATTCAAGTCGTACCGTCTCTTCATGTCTGTTTGTTCCCTTCCAAATATGACTATCTAGTCATTTCTCGTTACATCATTCATTTGATTTATATACTGTAAACTCAATAGGATGGGATCATTCTTTTTAATGTACACCTATATAAATGTACAATGTCTATATTTCTATGGTGCCCTACAATTTGTATCAAAAATGGACAATAAAAAGAAGTTTGTCATTTTGTCTTTATTGTAATTTTTTTTTTTTTCCCAATGAGTTCTGTCTTGTAACATTAATTTCTATAATCGATGGCGAATTCCTGAAACACAGACGTACAGGTACATAACACTATCCTGAAAACGTAAGATTACTTTGTATTGTAAGCATTTAACAATATGGCTTGCAGTTATAGTTACTCCTTTTTTTTTTTTTTTTTTTTTTTTGTTTGCAGCCCTTTCTTTTGGCAGCTATGTTTTAGGTCACACGATCATAAAACGTCTGAACCTACAAAGTCTAAAGGTATTTCCAGAAAAAATGTTAGCTCTTGAACTCATTAAATATGCTATACTACCATCTATGTGTTGCCTTAATCTTAATTCATAAGATTTTTCAAGTGCAAGAACTCCATGTGGTTTGGAAGCCAGTTTCATTAACTTCAATGCTGCTATGATGTTAAAACCAGAGAACAGTTTGATCTATGCTAGAACTAAATTTACATCTGAGCAAAGTCAAGGATGTATGTTGCACTCCTAACTTATTTGATAAGCTACACCATGACCATATTCATATTTGCTTATAAACTAAAAACGCTTGTTTTGAGCCACATTGGAAAATTAAAAGCTTTAAATGTACCAGTCTTTCACTTTAACACAAATGCCAAAATATTCCATAATACTATTGAGATGGACCTGTGCAACATTTAGAGAGGAAAATCTCCACATTTACAGCATTTGCTTTGGATCCTTAAGTGCGAAAAGAATGCAAGTCATTCCTGATAAAATATTTAAGGTTTCTTAATTAAAAATGGAAACCTACCAAGCATAGAAAATAAATGTAGACTCTAAAGAACTTTGAAGCCTTGCATAAACAGGGACACACCCACAATTCATTTACATTCAACAAATGCAAAAGAAAAACTAATCTGCAAAAGGTTTCCTGAGTGCTGGAAACAGATGTGTGGAATTCATCTGAGATTATTCATTCAGAAGTAAATTCTCTGGTGCCATGCCTCAAAAACAGGACATATTTTCAGATCTAGTCACAACTCATCTAAGTGCTGGGAGGAAACGGGTGTTATTTGCTTCTGATTCAGCCTAAATTCAGCCCTGATTCATCCTAAAGAGTCACAGGATTTGGTAGGGAGGAAAAAAAAAAAGTGCATTCCAAAGCGTTCAAATCAACTAAATGAAAGGACACGTTCAAGCCTTTGATCCAAAACAAAACTGAAACCAAACCAGCTAACGCAAAACTCAGTAGCTCGTTTTTACCTGATCAATAGACAGGCATTGTATTTCCATAATAATTGTGAAGTCAATTCATCAAAGTCACCACTAATGCACTGCAAACAACTACTGGCAACTGTGATACAGGAGCACTGCTATTAAACTAGTGCACAACATTCACAGCTTCACCACAGTGAACGCAGGCAGCAAGCTATGATCAGTACAGATGCCTACTGCTACCCACAGGAACAAGCCTGCTTGCCACAAGCTGCCCACAACAGCATTAAGAATGTAAACAAAGCACCAAATGCACAAGAGACTTCATCTTCTACCATCCTGGACTTTGGTGTCACAAAAACAACAGAAAAAAAGAAGATATCTGAAGATGTTTGAATAAATAATTTCAAATAAATAAGTCACAGGTACTTCATCTCTTTTGAATTTCATATCACCAATTTAGTCTGAAAACACAGCAACGGGAGCAAAACAGTGCAGGGTGATAGCTGAATTAAAAGAAAGGCCAATCTTTGAGTCTGAAGGTTGTCTTCTCGCTCCTCAGCATCTTGTTCCTGAGTGTGCTGTCATCAAGCAGTCATATCTTTGGTCAGAAGAGGCTGCTGCTGTTGGTAGCTTCTTGCCCAACCTTGAACAACCTGTACATATAAAATACAGCAGAATAGTTTGAGTCGGGATTCTATTCAGGATGTGTAAACTTTGCCTGACCTAGACGTTTTAATCCACACCAAAGGAAACAATAAAGGCTTATTTATTGGAAATCAAAACATCTAACAGAATAAACACCATACATATAAAAAAAGACTAAACCAATGATTTCATTTACTGTAAATTCATTGTGTCTTGGCTCCAAATGTCCTTTATGATAAACGTAAAGTAATGCATTATTAGAATTACTTCAATTTGACACACCATAACAGAACGATAATATATCGCCACCTAGTGTTCTACTAGACGATATGCATGATAGTCAGAATCAGAATCAGAATAGGGTTTATTGCCATTGTTAGTGAAGGAGTTCACAAACTAGGAATTTTTTATGGT